>JAJGRW010004555.1:0-84624 GCA_025461045.1 Carex parvula | reverse complement strand
TTTCATATAAAAACAAAATTAATTTATTGCTTTATGATTCTTATCCTGAATCTTGGATTTGTTTTGAATATCAAGGTCTTTGGCTCATTTCCTATTATCCCCAAAATTAGGTTAAAGTTCCATACTTTGTTTCTAGAGTTGACTTCTGGAAAATTGAATAATGAGAAGAGTTGCAAACACGATTTCATATCTATTTATCTGATTGAATTATTTGCCATTTAATTTTACAGAGCTTCATTATTAACTTATCCTTGTTGGCGTCCAATGGAAGTGCGACTTCTGTAAAAAAACCAAAAAGAAACAAAGAAAGAAAGAAAAAAAGGAATTATAAGTGGGAGAAATATATAGCTTAACTAAACTAAATCACTTAAACCAATCAATCGACACATCAGCATGAAGGTATCTCAGGTGTGGCATCGGGCCCCAAAAGACGTAGCATTAATGCTGACAAACGGGACCCGGCCCCAAAATTTATGAAATACCCATTTTACTCTTTTTCGAAGCATATTTATTTAATAATGGAGCATTATTGAACAGAAATATATATCGGTTGCCTTTTAGGCTGAAAAAGTATTTCATTTTATTTTCTGTTGCCCACCAAGCAGCATTTTTATTTTGTTAGGAAAATAAGAAGAGAGATTAGGAGTTGGGCAGACATGCCCAGTATTGAAAAGAAGAGATTTGTGCTAATTGGGCCAGAGATGAACATAACGCAGAAAGAGCCATCGGAACCCTCTACTGCAGAACCTGTCACACTCACCAAATTGAGAAAAATGTAGGTCCCATAACCATAGGAAGTAAATTTGAGTTTGATGGGCATCAGAGTCATCCAATGTGCTTTAAGATTCGTGCACATGCACCCTGCTCTGAGATTCATCGAACCCAAATTTACTTCTGATGGCCATCGGACCTAAACTGCACTCGGAGAGTTGAAATATCCTCATTAATGTTTATTTTACCATTGTATAATACTTATTTTTATTATATGTACATATTTGTTAGTAATTAGGACCTCTTCATAGATGTACCGTGGAGATACAGTGCCAAAAGATAACCAAGGAGAGAATTTAGAGGAATAATCGGGACCGAGTATTCCATTTCTTGTTTCTTTATACACATTCAATTTATCCTGCACCAACAAAATTTAAACTTTTAAATCTCTTTTTGTTAAATTTGTGTGATTTGGGTTTTGGGATAAGTTTAATTCCACAGAAAATTTAATTATAATAAGAAAACAGCTTTCTTTCCAATTTTTCTCAACCTAATTTCACAACTGTAAAGCATATCAATTATGTGACTAATCATATACATGAAGAAAAATTAACTACTGGCTATATTTCGTAAGTAAATTGTCAAGTAAAAGGCTTTTAAAATTGTACATTGATCCAGAAGTATTCTTTTACTCTGGCAAGGGCCCCACTTTGACCTCAGATGAAATGCATCCCTCTGTCAGACTACTATCATACATGAAGTTTATAAAGTCACAAATTTGAATTTTTAGGCAAAAAATTCTTACCTGTACTTACCCTATACAGTAATTATTTAAAATAAAAATTATAAAATTATATATATATGGCTTGCCTTTGTTTCATCAAGGCCAAGTTGACCAAGAGTAGGTAAGGTACACTATTAGGAGGTGGTGCAAGGGATTAAGGCAACTTAAAACAGCTCCTAATTGAACTCTTCGATTCAACCGCCTGTATCACTATAAAACTATCAATGTAGTGCTCAAATTTGTTAGAACAATCCTCAATGGGTAATTTACTTTTGTGCTCTGATACGCAGCCTTTACAAGAACAGTCTCTACTGGTACGCATTGAACAGCAGGGGCTATGCACACAACATCAATGCTGGGTAGATGGCTCATTTGATATGCTTGACAGGGGGGGTGCTGCATATATTCTCCAACTTGGTGGCGAATTGATCAGGTATGAGTTGAAATCAAGTAATGATGCTGTATCACCTATTCACATGGAGACAACAGCTCTGTTACTGGCAATTGAGATGGCAGCTCAGATGGGAATTGTTAGCTGTGCCTTTTACTCGGACTCACAGTTACTGGTAAGGCTTCTCAACCAAAAAGGGTGCAGGGATGGATTGCCAACTGGCGCTCATATGCTGAACTGGTACGCATTTATAATCTTGTCACAATGCATAATGGATACCACATCAGCTATGTACCAAGGGAATAGAATGAAAGGGCTCACATACTAGCCAATGTGGCACGAACAGAGCAATTCTCATATATGGGTTTCGCATATCCTCTCTTCTCTAATCAGTGATTAATGTTATTACTTAGTACCAGCAGTATATGTGCTCTGTATAGATCTGATATGGCGCTGGGTTTAAGGTGATTTTTTCTTTAGTACCTTGTAACCTTGTTTCTGAGATAGTTTGTAATTAACTGCTGATGAATGAAATGCCCAAGGGATTTTTCAACCAAAAAAAAAAAAAAATTGTTGCATTGATACCATATTATATGCATAGAAGGCAAAATCGGCCGAGTCGGACCGGAATGGGCCGATTTGGACCGGAATCGTACAAGACCGAGCTGATTTTGGACCGATTTACCCAGAGAGCGAGTTTTAGGGGTAAAACGGTTGAACAGTGTTGAATCGGCCGAATCGGCCAAGTTTGCACCGATTTCAGACCGAGTCCTATGATTTAGATCGGTTCTTCTGGTTCCAAACTGATTCTTTTCAGACAGAATCGGCCCAATTCTCCGAAACTCCGATTATTTTTCTGATTTTGGAGATGTTTCCTAAGAAGAAGAAAGATTATTAATAGAAAATGAACATGGCGCACAGAGACTTTTGAACCATGGGACCCTTCATTCGGAAATGATGGGCTCCTTGGCGTGGGCTCCACTTGTCTGATTAAATGAGAGACGAGAGCTTCCGAATAGAACTTTTATTCCCATCTTTCTCCCTCTCCATTTCATGTATTAATGGGAACCTCCATTTTGGTCTTTTTTATTTTGCAATAATTTTTTCTTTAACTGTTTCCTTTTTCCCTTTTGGTTTTTCTTCTTTAGTCTTTTTCTATTTTTCTTTTTTTAGGGGTTAACAAGTGGTCTTAGTATTAGTTTTGACCTAATTATTTTTTTACAATTTTAGTTCTATTATTTCGAACAAAACAAACGTCTGGCAAAAAAATCCGAGTTTTCGATCTGATTCAGCCGATTATGACCAATTTATCCGATTCCGATTCCAATTTTTCCTTCTATGATTATATGTTGTGATACATTTGTTCAGCAAGAATTTTTCATTTTTTTTAGTAAAAGTTGTAGGTCAAACCACCCAACTATTTAATATTCTTGTAATACAACACATGATTTTCCCAATCTAAATTTCGATCTCATAACCTCCTACATAGAGATCAAGTGCATTTGTCACTATTTAAAATTTGGAAATCTTTTTCCTTCAAGGAGCATTAATTGGGAACTCCAACCCAAAAGTTTGCATATTTTCTTTAGTGAGATAATTTCACCAAGACAATTACGACTACAATTAAGGTATAATAAATGCGTGAACATTTTTTAGATATTCAATGCATTAAAAGTTATGTTGCATGTATAAAGGAACAGATATTGTATCGGATACAATGATACGGTATTTTTTTTTAAATTTGAAATACGGCACATGTGTATTTTTAAGTATATTATTAATTCAACACTTCTATTATTACAAATTTATTAGAAAAACAAATGCATAGTTATACATTCATTCTCTCGAGCATCATAATTTACAACAAATTTAACTAGTTATTTAATTTAAAACTTAAAATATATCGGGGGCGTAACACCCATTATAAATTTAAATATATCGGGGCGTATTGGGACGTATGGGAGACTGTATCGACTAGTCAAATATATTAAAATAATCTGATACACCACATGAGATTGGAAGCATATTGACATGTATCAATATTCAACACATATCTGATACGGATATGGGACAATATATGAATTATCGGAATAACATAGATTAAAAGTAATAGAAGGAAAAAAAAAAACCTACTGGCTATATGTCATAAGTACATTGTCAAGTAAAAGGTTTATGAAAATTGTACATCGATCCAAGTTAACCGAGAGTAGGTAAGATGCCCCAACCGCCTATCTCATTCAAAGTTGTACTATTAGGAGGTGGTGCAAGGGATTGTAGCAACTTAAAACAGCTCCTAAGTGGTTAAAAAGGATCAATGTAGTGTAGTGCTCAAATTTGAGCAGATAAAATAATATAAGAGGGTATACCAAATTTAATGTCCAAAATAATATTATTTTATTAAGTAATAATCTATAAAATTTTCGATATATTTTTAAAGTTGCATTTTTAGCTGTTGTATTTCATTCGATTTAAAATTAATTTTTTTCTCCAATACATAGTTTGATTTTTACGACGAAATTCTAAAAATAATCCTAGTTCAAAATATAGTACGAAAGGCAAAATGAGAAGTGGATTTTATGTTTATTCTTGTTATTTCCTTGAGATTTTAAAAATCTTATTTGTTTTCTCAATTTCATTCTGAAAATGATATAATTAATAACAAAAATATAAAAAGTAATTCATAATATAATAGGCACAATTCTAGATAAACCATATCCGAGCAACTTTTTAAAGATAATTAAGAAATACTTGTTTGACCAAGACTACAATTAGATACCTTGAAAGGTTCTCCAATATTATTTTAGCGGATTTTGTTGGTCCAGTAAAAGAAGGAGAAAGGACCGAGAAAAAGGGAATAAAAATATGCAATGACAGTAAATTAATTATTCAAAGCACACATACAACAAAAGAAAAATAAGAGAAGACAATGACAAATACTAAATAGGAAGACTAAAATATTCACTGGAGGAGTCCGTGGCTCTAATGTCTGCCTAAATCAATTGAAGGGACATGTTGGCATAAATTGCGGACCAAATTAGCCTTGGAATCATCCACGTCTCTCCACTTCAATTTTTGAAGGTTGGTAAGGTATTGTAACCCTTGAGGCACACCCAATTCACCACATCCCCAAATCTCGAGTTCTTTAAGAATGGGCATTGCACCCTCCTCTATCTCCCATTCCTCCATTGATAAGGACCAAAGCTGCAAAACTTCTAACTGGCTAAAGCTTCCGGAGGAGCAGGTGGTTTTTTTACTTTCGAATGCTCTATCAAGGATGAGAACCTTAAGGCAGCGTAGCTTCTCCAATACTGGCATTATATCCTGCTGGAACTTGTAACCCTTAATATAGAGATAAATGAGGTGACAGGGGAGCATATCCTCATGAAGCAGCTGGGTCAATTTAGTGGGGCTATCGTAAATAAGTGTGAGAGATTGTAAATGGTTATAAAATGGGAAACCTCTCATGTCAAGTGTGTCCAGTACGCTATCATCATGCATTATACGGAGATTAGTTAGGTGTTCTAATGTGGATAGAAAAGGGACAACTGCCTTCGATGTAGATGATTTGGCCTCTAATTCTAATGAACGTAAATTGGGTGTATGAGGTAACTCTATCTCCCATGATTGTGTGGCCATCACCCAACCAATAGTTTGCAAATTTGGTAATTTTGTTGATGCTGGGAGTTCTGAAAATGGGACATAGACATGCCTCAGTGTCTTGATATTCCATGCACTCTCTGGAAACCCAAAGTAGTCACCATCAATTGTTTTTAACAACGAGACGTTAAGGGTCCGCAGAAATTTCATTCTGCTTATCACCACTTTCTCAAAGAATTCTTGATCACCCTCGTCACTTAGCGTCCCACGAAGACTCAGGTATTTTAACAGATTCAATCCCTCAAACATCCTCAACTCTATTATGTTCTCCATGTACTGTCCAAAGCTAACCACTCTGAGCATTCTTTGCCTAGAACAATTTGGCATTCTTCCGCTATGGAAGCACAAAAGAGTGCGGAGGTTTTGGCTCAATGTAAGTTGTTCACAATCTGGATTGTGAATTGCCACACGGCGTGCCCTGCTCAAGCTCATTTCATCTTCTGGTTGTGAATACACCAGGAGAAAGTTGTCTTCCTTGGCTTTTTGGATAGCAAGATCTCGTAGTAGATCGTGTATGCGTACAGTTCCGATGGAACCAACATACGATCTCCAATGTACTTGAACCATGCTCCTAGCATAAAATAAAATGAGAAAAAAAAATTAAGTACAATGATTACAGATATCATAAACAAAATAGTTAGTATTAAAACAATTTAGTTTAATATTGTATACATAAGCGGTGTATATCATTTTATGTTTATGTAACGTGCTAGTTTAATGTTGTATACATAAGCTGGTTTTATTGAAATAAAGAAATAGAAAAACAGAAAAAACTTTGATTTTTTCATGCATAGAAAAATCTGCATAATTTTTATTACTGAATCTTCTTTCCATGAAAAAATTAAGACACTATTTTTTCCAATATTTTCTACAGAAAAATAATCTCCAAATACGCTGCTACCTATTTAATTTTTCTTTATTTTTTGTCAAATGGTCAGCTCAAACAGAGCCAAATTTTTTATTAATATCCAACATTAATAAATAATTTCAAAATTTACACACCAGGCAGAGGAATTAAAAAATATGTCCAAACCGGAGATTAAATTTTCGGTTTCAGGCCATAAAACTAGAACTTTAAAAAAAAAAACAGAAAATGTTATAATTTATTTATTTTTTGTATTGAAATATTAGAAATATTTTATATATTTCTTTGAAAATAGATGGAATACTATATAATTTGATTTATTAGAAAGACTGCGACAAATAACCGGATCAACATTTTTCAGGCCGGATTTTTCATGGCTGTAAGAAAAATTAAAATATTTTTTGTGTGTTATTGGAAAAAAATAAAAATGTTTTGAATCTGAGTTATTGATCCCGGTTCAAAAGTCACTTCTAAGTAAATACAGAAAATATTGTGATCCTTCTATTTTTGAAAAAAACTAAAACTTTCAGTTATTTAAATATTATTTGTCAGAGAAAAAAAATTTGTGTCAGAGAAGTCATTATTACATTTTTTGTTTTTTCAAAAATAGAAGAATTCAAATATTTTCTATATTTGCCTTGAAGTGACTTTTGAACCGAGATCAATAATTCATAATCAAAATATTTTTATTTTTTTCCAATAACACATAAATAAATATTTTAATTTTTCTTTTTTCTCCGATTTGGGCATTTTTCAAATTCTTCGGCGTCAGGGTGTAGATTGTAAAATTGTTTAATTATTTTGGATATTAATAAAAATTTCGGCAAACAGAGTGTCATCACGGAATTCGCAGCCCCATGCTTCTAAAATATCAATATTTGTTATTACTTATTATATTTCCCAAAATATAATTCTGAGACTTAACTTTTAACATAATAAAAATGTCAGCGCTTGGGCCTACAATTTTACTTTCTATTATTTTTTTTCAATTAAAAAATTTAGTTTATAGACTATTCAATTAAAACTAGTACGTTACATCAACATGTGTAAATCATTAAATGTGGGTGTAATACCTTTGTACGAGATCCTCTAAGAAACTCTCCGCAGTTTCTTCCAATGTTCTATTATCTTCTTGTGGTATGAAGTCCTCTGCAATCCACATTCGAAGTAATGATGGGGCATCAATATCATAGTCTTCGGGAAATGCGGCAAAGTACATAAAACACGACTTGAGAACAAATGGCAGGTCTTCATAGCTAGTGCCTATGATCTCGCTACAATTTTTTCCTTCGACATGCCAACTCATTGTCCGGAACACGCTACTCCAAACAGCATGACTGCGGGGCTTCTTTGATAAGAAACCACCTAAAACCACCAATGCGAGAGGAAGCCCACCACACTTGTGGACAAATTGATCTAAGATATCAGAAAGATCATTAAAAGAATTTCTATTTAGATCATGATTAGGAAAAACAATTTTTAATAAAAGCTCTCGGCTTAACTCCTCAGTTAAGAACTGGAGCTTGTATGGTTCACTTGTGGGATCCATGCTCTTAGGAACATCGGCGAACCTAGTGGTTACAAGTACTCTACTCCCATTTTTTTCATCTAGGAAAGCCGCATCGATTTGAGTCCATAGATCGATTGTCCAGACATCGTCTAGGACTATGAGGTACTTTTTACCACTAAGAGATTTGTGAATCTCAATAAAAATCACTTGTGTTTCATTTGGAAGATCACTCAATTTCATAGAAGGATCAATTAATTCTCGCAATATCTTTCTCGAAACATCAGTTATTTCGAACTTTTCAGAAATAGCTATCCATATGCGGACTCCAAATTGTCCTTTGACATCATTACTGCAAATGAAAAGAGTATATTAGACATTAATATAACCAAAATACGATGATGAAGGACTCGATAAATTTATATACGTGAATATGGAAAAGTGGGTAAACTGAAAATTATGATTTGCATTTGCGCCAATCTATTGGGTTAGGGTTGGCCATTAGACTGGGGACATCTACATATATATATAGAGAGAGAGAGAGTAGAACTAGGGTGCTCTCGAGTTCACCAAGCTCTTGGTGAACTCAAGTCCAAAACTCATCGGATCGGCTTCAAACGACGAATCCGACCGTTGAAACCCGTCTACCTTACGAGTGATGCGTCTACATGCAAAAATTTTAAATTTTGAAATTAATTTTGCATAGAGTCAAGTGGTCAAAAAACGTCAAAAAATGAATGCATTAAAATTAATTTATTAACCTTCTAATTTTGACCACTTGACTCTATGCAAAATTAATTTCAAAATTTAAAATTTTTGCATGTAGACGCATCACTCGTAAGATAGACGGGTTTCAACGGTCGGATTCGTCGTTTGAAGCCGATCCGATGAGTTTTGGACTTGAGTTCACCAAGGGCTTGGTGAACTCGAGAGCACCCTAGTTCTACTCTATATATATATATATATATATATATATATATATATATATAGATGCGTATGCTACAGGGTCAGAAGGGTTTTCTACTTTTCTCTTCTTCTATTTTCTTTTGTTCTTATCAAGACGTTGCAAATATATAGCTATTGACGGGGCTAGTGAAATTCTGGACTATAGGTGCTCATTTTACCCGATTACCCAGTTCCGATTCGATACCAAATCGGATCTAAACCAGGACCGATGGTGATCCGATTAATTTGGATAGTATATAGTTAAAAAAAAATTATCGATTAAATTATGGTACGTTAAAAATTAATAATTAAATAACTAATCAGGATTCGAACCGGAACCGATATTGTAATGTATCGGATATCTGACCTAGCCTACCACCAAACCCGACTCGATACCCATATAAATATCTTATAAAATGCTAATACAATTATTTATAATTACTTAATATAAAAATATATATTAATAACTATGGAAAAGCAATCACCTATAGCAATTTTTGGGAAGCAAATATTTATCTAAGTACCTAGTAATTAATTTATACGAGAAAGACAGAAGTTTTTTTCTTTTACTATTTGACATGCAAAATGAAAGGTAAGGAACATCTTGTCTAATATTGAATATGATTCGACAATATCGTCTTTTATTCAAGTAAAGAATTCGAGATAATTTAAATGATCTAATCTAATCAATATATAGATCATTTCGACTCCATTAGAAATGACGATATGAAATGAAAAAAAATCATAATATTATGAGGAGGGATCCACTAACACTCTTTTTTGGTGACACCGAATTACACCATACATTTTCAAAGTCCAAACAGTCGATCTAAACATTTTCAAAGATTGATATATTAAAATGTGCTTGCAGATCAAATTTTATATTTTGTTGATTTTTTTTTTACTATTTATAAGATGGGTACAAAATTTCAATGGTCTGAAAACAACGATTTTGTAAAATACTTAATAAATAGTAAAACAATTCAAAACAATGTAAAATTTGATCTGCAAGCATATTTTAATATATCCATCATGTTAAACGGTTTGAATCGACTATTTGGACTTTGAAAACTTTGAAAATGTAGTAAATCCCTCCTCTAATATCATATCATAAATTAATAAATATGAAAAGAAATAACCATCTTCAATATTTTACTTTAGAAATTAATTTATTACTATTTTTATTTTTCTATAAACCATGCATGTTATTTTTTATCAAGAACAATAGTATAATTTTGATTTGAAGAAGTTTTTAATTTATATTGTAATAATATTGTATGTGAGATATTTAAGAATAAATTGTTTCTCGAATCCTTGTGACATGTAGAGGTGTTACTTTTATCTGATTATTCGGAACCGAATTGGATTTAAACTAGATCCGATAATTCACAAAAAGTTATGAGTATCAATTTACTTGTAACCGAAATACTAGACCCGAAATGTCTACTATTAAATGTGGTATCCGGATCCGAACCCGATCTAGATTGAATTAAGGATTGCCTCGTATGTATGACATTACCTCATTCTAGAATTATAAAATTAGTTAATGTCTAAGACATTCATTGTTCTACCTATAAAGTACGTCACCTATACTCTTCATGTGGTGAAACATATATAACTTAAATTTAATAGAGCACTTTTTTTTTTAAATTCACCAAATTAAGCTGACCTTTTTCTCATAAAATACAAGTTTTACATTAAGAAAAATATATTAACCACGTTTTCTAATTTAATTATCTTAACTAAAGTGTGTAATTTTTATAAACGAAATTAGTGAAAAATTTAAACTGGGAGAAAGGTGAATTTGAATCAAATTGATAGTAAATGACACAATTTAGAAAATAAAAAGTTCATACCAATTGTACACTTTTCGTGCAAGAGTAGTCTTTCCGAGTCCACCGGTCCCGCAAATTGAGACCACAGAACGTCTCGTGGTGGTCTCATCAAGCAACTCCTTGACAATGTAGTCCTGGTCTGCCTTGAAGCCAATAATATCGGGATCAATATCAGGTAGTACTGTTGGCCTGACGGGTAGTTTGATATCTCCAGTACTGCCCTCACCCAAATTATTTATGCCATATCTGACTCTGCTCTCTTCGATCTCTTTCATTTTTTCTAGGATTTGGTTTATCTCATTTACAAGGTTGTGTACAGCTGGGAGTTTTTTGGTTTTTCTAAACATGTTTTTTATGGCCTCCCTCTTGCCCGACTTTTGTGGATTTTGAGGGATATCCATGAGAAAGGTGTCTATGACATCTTCTATAGAATGGGCAATATCTCTAATCTCCTTGACCCAATTTTTCTGCCTTTCGTCTTTTATCGGCTTCCTGTCAGCATCTTTGAGAAACGCCTGAATCCATTTGAGTTCACGGCTGACTTTCTCAACTTGCTCATTCACACTGTATAAGTGCAAAACCTCATTAACTACAGCATCACCCAGCTTACCGAGCACCAAATTTACAATAGTCTCAGCCATCCAACTTAATTCTTCTCTGTTGTATTAAAGAAATTTGAAAATGAATATATGTTTTGTGAAGATAGCAGAGTATTAGAGTTGTTGTGCAGTATAGCAGAAAGAAGCTCGCAGGAACGTCTTATATAAATTAAGGTCTCAATTGGCCGACTGCTTGATGCATTCTTAACTAAGATTAATTTATTTGTAGAGATTGGTCATTGATACACGCCATATTGTGAGTCATATTGTGTGTTCATTTTATATTGTTTAAGAAAAAATGATTGAGGTGCATTTATTCATTTATTAGTCAAACAAGATCTACACCCATAATTTAATTGGCAGCTTCTACGAAAGTTGGGGGAGAGGGAAATTAGTAATATGGAACGAAAATGACTAATTATTAATTAAAAGATTTGGTGGAGAGGGAAGTTAATTTTCCACCGTCTACGAAATTGATTAAGGTACGTCTTACATCGTAGGGCCCCTTTTTTCTTAATTTAATTGATATTGCGATGTGAACCCACTACCAACCTTTAAATAAAAAGGATATTGCGGTGTGAAAGCAAGAATTTTAATTTGTCTTTCACATGGTAGGTAATGTCGCTCACATCTATACACCATATACAAATAATTCCAATCTACATCATACCTACCATGTCTTTCATTGTTAGATAATCAATAATGAGAAGGGATCAAAACATTCAAATCATCCGGTATAGGTGCATATTCCAAAGTTCTGAATTGCGATTATCGTGTCATTAATTGTGAAAATGATAAAACAAAATTAACATCATAGTTAGCTATAGTTAACTATTTTGAACCCTAATATATTGTATTATTTTCAATTTTGAAACTTTCAAGATTGGACGTTAATATGCACAAAAGAAATTTATTGTATATAACCAATTAAGGTGATTAAATTAATGGAACCAACTCATAGTTTCTTTGAATAAATACTAAGTGTGTTCTTTATCATCCGTGATGTTAATTGGACGGTCAGTTTTGGATTGATTAATAATTGTGTTCCTTTTTGAACCAATGGCGATGTTCTCAGGAGCAACGCTGTAAATACTTAGAACCTAAATTTTGGTATAAATCAATGACGATGTTCTCAGGCCAACGCTTTAAATACTTGTATTCAACTGATGGTGATGTATTTTGTAATTAAGTTTGGAGCTATATTGTGCAATTATAATTAAATAATTATTTAATAACATACATAATACTAACTCAATAATATTAATATCAAATTAACTAAGGATTAACTGGCTCCTGAAATTTTTGTGTTATAATTTTCTAACAGAAAAAGTTCATAAACAAGAGTAACATATCACTAGTTTACTAGAGAATATGGTGACAATTGCCGAGCACCAAATTTACAATGGTCTCAGCCATCTCAGCTTAATTCTCTGTTGTAATAAAGAAATTTGAGAGTGGATATATGTTTTGGGTGGTACCTGGACGAACTGTTTTGTGAATATAGCATAATATTAGATTTGTTGTGCAGTATACCAGGAAGAAGCTCGCAGGAACTTGTATAAATTGAGGTCTCAATTGGCCGACAGCTTGATTCATTCTTAATTAAGATTGGTCATTGATGCACGCCATATTGTGAGTCATTATTGTGTGTTGACTTTATATTTTTTAAGAAAAAATGATTGAGGTTCATGTATTCATTCATTATTTGATTTTGTCAGTTCAGATGGACCTTATCTGCACACATATTTTAATTGGCAGCTTCTACGAAAGTTGAGGGAGAGGGAAATTAAGTAATATGGAAAGAAAATGACTAATTATTAATTAAAAGATTTGGTGGAGAGTGAAATTAATTTTGCACCGTCTACGAAATTGATTAAGGTACGCCTTTCTTAATTCTTAATTATAATTGATATTAATTGCGGTGTCAAAGCAAGAATCTTAATGTGTTTTTTAGCGATTTAAACAAATCCTAGCAGCCGCCCAAGCATTAATTTGGTTTTTAGACGAGAAGTGGAACCCTCCAGATATAGACCATTAACTATTGAAAGATTTTATCACATGATTATATCTTCTACCACTATAGACTAAGCAATAACAACCGCAAATAAATAGTAAAATAAAATTAAAAGGGGACGACTTGACCCAAACCAGTTGTCCTCCACGGCTCCATCTATGAATTCCACAATATTTCCACAATGCAAAATGCGGTGTGAACTTTCTTGGAATTTGAATAAACAAATAACCTTCATTTTCAATTATAATGGATGATAGGTGTTTGCAATTCCACTTTGTACCAGAAAAGAGAATATTTGTTTCACATAATTAATTGATGCAAGTTAGGTATGAGCTAAAAGCAGATTCCATACGAACTACCAACCAAAAAAGTTCTCCACTCTTATTTCCACTTTAAACAAAACAATATCAAAAGCTCAAAATCACTCTACACTAGTTGTGCAACTTTTTTTTTTTCCAATATGCAAAATAGTAAAGAAAAGAGGAAACAGGGAAGCGTCAAAAGAAACACATACATCCAGTTATTGATTGCAACTTCATTACTAAAAACACATACACATTCAGTTATTGATTGCAACTTCATTACTAACCACTTAACCAATCGAGAAAGGGGAGGTAGCACAGTTTGACTTTATCCACACCCATATTAAAAAAAAACAAAACTCGAGGTGTATGTATTCATTCATTTATTTAAAAAAAATTTAAATATATGTTCATTATAACTTTTTTAAGTAGATATTTCTTCATTTGAATTTGAAAAATAATTATTTCTCCATCTAAACATAACCTAGTTATTAATATACCCATTCTTAATTTTTTTCATCAAAAAAATATAGATCAATATTCATAAAATATTGAATAGTTAGGATTTAACCTCCAATGCTCACCAGTCTCATCCCTCTGCACTTAGCCCGTTGTCTCCTTCCTCTCTGCAACCTGCAAGTATTTTTCACCGCTCTCTCTTGTATATCAAGTCAAGCAAGTTTATTGAAGACCGGTACCTGTCCTTTGGTACCGGTCTTGGCTTCTTTGAGTTCGATTTGTTCACGAGTGGATTTGTAAGCCCTACGACGTCTTCTTCTTTGTTTTTCCTCAAGTTCTAACTAAAATTGATATGTTATAATACTTTAACATCTAGTGTGTCTGCAGGATATATTAATGACTTGTTTAGCTCGGTATGGTCAAATACTGGAGCATGGTCTTTATGCTTTTCCGTTCAAAGCAAAGTGCCAATATTATTTTCATGAAAAGAGACTAGGTTCAATGTACTAACAAACACAGTATATATATGTCACTATTTACAAACATGTCCTTATAACATTCATTTTAATTATTAGGTTCTAATGTAACAAGTGTTGCATTATCTATTAAAATTGGCTCTATTAATAGTTCTAATGACATTATCAGAGCACAGATCAAACTGAGAAAACAGCAGGAAGGAAGGCAGTAGAACAAAAGATAAAACTGAATGTATTCAAATTAGCTCTATTCAAATTTCTATTTTCTATGAAGATAAAACTGAATGTATTATTATTAAGCATGAAATTTTTATCAGACACAAAGATTAAATGTAGTCAACTTCCCAAAATCACCAACAAAGATCAATGTTAACTATTGACTAAAAATAATCCTCGACAAATTTTTCTTTTAGCTTACTCGTAAAAACTAGGGGTGTCAACGGGTACGATACGGGTCTGGTAGAGGTATTTTCATACCCATACCTGTTATGATAACGAAAAAAAATCTTTACCCTTATCCGTTTTTTCGAATACGGTACGAGTCGGGTAAACGGATAAAAAAGTGCCATTAACATCTCGATTTATGCTTTCTATAAAATATTTTTCAAAACAAGAAAAAAAGAAAATAATAATAATGAATACAACTAATTTGTATTATGAAAATTTAGTAAAATACAAAACTTTATTGTATCATGTATTATCTTCATACAAATATATATCTATATATATAATTTTATTTTTAAAAATTATCTTGTAAGATAACGGGTAAGATAACGAAAATAAATCATTACCCGTACCCGATAAGCTAACGAAAAAAAAAATCTTACTCTTACCTATCTTTACAGATATGATACGGGTCGGATAAACGGGTAAAAGGGTGTCATTAACACCCCTAGTAAAAACTTCATAGAAATACTTATTCATGGAATTAACAGATTGACTCTACGTATTAAAATTCAGTTTTGTTGTAAACTAATCCTGACAAGAAAAAAAGAACACACAAAGAAAGGTAGAACTGAACGAAAGGTACAGGCAAGATGAGGTGCAAGAAAGAACTGAGAAGGTGCAGTGAAGAACTTGGCGAAAGGTTCAGGGAAGAATTTCAAAGAAATGGAAGAGTCACGCGGAAAGATGAAGTGTCCACGACTTGACATAAAGGATTTTGAAATGGGCAGAATGATCAATTTAACTATTAATCATTATTAATTGATATTTTTTATTGAAATTTTTGAGAAATGGGTATATTGATAATTTAGTAATATTTAGATCGGGAAATAACTAATTTTAGAGTTTTGATGGTGAAATATCTAATTGAAGAAGTTATGGTGGGTATTTATCTAAATTTGTCTTTATTTTTTTTTGGTAGTCTTGTGGAGTTCAGATCAACCTTATCTATATCTAGGGATCTCAAAAAGTCACGACGTGACCAGTTCTGTTACGGCACAGTACGGTTCCGACACGACACGTGTGCCGATCCATGCCGTGATCATCTTTTCAAAATTTGGCATGACACGATACGAAACACGAAAGATCTTGTCACGGCACGTGGTTATTTGTAATTAGGACCAAATGTAACTAAACATGACCAGTCACGTGTTGACACAGTGTAACTAACGTGCCGTGACCATTCAAGTGTCATGACCATATTTATAAATTTAGTCACGACACGACAAATATAATACTGTAGCAGTTACGGCATGGCACGTTATGTTTTATTTTCACCCTTATTTTAATTGGCAGCTTCTACGAAAGTTGGGGGCAAGGGAAATTAACTAACATGAAATGAAATTACAGCGCACAGGAGGGTTTCATCTACGCTATCGGTTGGTTAGACCTGAAGATCTCGGTAAAAGTTCCAAATAATTACGACGGTGCTCCTGATTACAAACACCGTCGGTATCATAGGCCACCAGATGGTAAATGTGCAATTGTAAATGTGCAACTGTAAATGTGTTTTTTAGTAGTGTTTATTCCAAAACATTATTCCTTGTTCCTTCGTATTTCTTTTTATCTAGACGTTTGTCATGCCAACAACAAAACATCTCAAACAAATTGAGCATGACTGTCTCCCTAATAGTGAAAATCAAAAGCAAATTAGAGTTAGACGGTCTAACCACTAGTGGAAAAACACACATCAGGAACGGTTAAAAACACGCATCAGGAACGGACCTAGAGGCGACACTGACCCAGCTGTTACAGATAGTAGAACTAATCAGGAACGGTTAAATAACCGACACTAAATCCCATAATCAGGAACGGTTGTTTGATATAGCCGATACTGATATGGACAATCAGGAACGGTTGTTTGTTATTAGCCGATACTGATGTTGATAATCAGGAACGGCCTTTAAGAACAACCGATACTGATTTTAACAATCAGGAACGGCCTTTTAATAAACAACCGTTACTGTTCATATATATATATTTTTTTTTTTTGCAAAATGTGGGTATTCGCATGAGCTAATTCAAATATCACATTTAGATCAATAATTAATATGCCACAATCACAAACAAAAGACATCAAACAAGTTAATTGCCATAAAAAAATATCCAAATTTAATTCCATATATCCACAAAACACACAAAAGACACAAAATTATCCAAGTTAATTGTCATAAAAAATCTATTTACTTGACTTAAATTAAAAATGCTTCTCTTTCTTACAACCTATAACTAATATGAAGGATAGTACCACCCGAGAAGAAATGCCATTCAATTGACGAGACCTATTCAACGTAATCAACCTCACATTGCCACTTCACCCAAATTTGCATTTTTGGCTTCTCTGCCTTCCTCTCTCTTTTCTGTTACTTTAAACAAATAGAAATGTGTACTTAATTGAGTAAAATAGATTAAAAGATGATAGGGTATGGGTCATTGTTCTCCTTGTAGTAACCTATCGAAGATAGTTGTTATAGAGTAACCTATCGAAGTTAGAGAGTAACCTATCGAAGAAGTTAGAGAGTAACCTATCGAAGATAGTTGTTATAATATGGGTCTTTGTTCTCCTTGTATTGGCATCAAGTTGCTGCAATTGTCCATGAAATACTCTACATCAAGTTGTTCCTTGCCAAAAATTACAAGTCATATACAATGGTTGGACCAATTTACAAGACAGCAGGGTTTGCATTTGTAAGTTTAATGTTAATTATATTTATTCATATTCTAGAAACTTACGAGTAGTATGCAAGACATCACAATTTTCATCACATTTCATCAAAATAACTTACGAGTAGTATGCAAGACATCAGACTTAACTCTTCTAATTTGTATTAAAAAATAAAGAAAAGAAAATAAAGAGAAAAACCTTGTCTATCCAAGGATAGAAATCCTCCTGGAGCTCATCAGCATAGCAACGAAATTCATAACATCACAGCATAGATATGTACCTTGTGAGTTCTCAAAATTGGCTCATGACCATCAAACCAGCAGTTTCTTCATACACTGAAATAAAATAAAAGATGTAATAATTGGAGTTTCAACAATACTTGGTTACTTATTACTTCAAAAGTTTTCAAACAACCCCTCATAAATTGCACAAAATTAAGAAATGAGGGAATAAAAATTGGACCTTGGATTGTGGCAGAGTCTCCTTCGAGTCGAATGATCTCGCCGATTAGATTGTCATAGCTGAAACGAAACAACTCATACATGGCCGCACCACCAATTCCATCTACAAACACCACTGGCACCGGCACCTGTCACAAAATTACCCCAACCCAGAACTCAATTGATAACAAAATCAAACATAAATAGATATAATTTTAGAAAACTAACTTTGATATGTAGCTTGCCACCGTCATACATGCATGCTCTCACTTCCATTATGAAACTCAAGCCACGTCTCGTTCTCGTAAATGCAAGCGCCTTTCCACTATCCTATTTTCAGATGAAGCAACGGAGCTAACGAAGGTTGGCAACAGATCAACAAACCTAGGGTTAGCGGGAGAGGGTGGCTACTTCGGGAGGGAGCGTCGGGAGTGGCCGGCCGGCTTCGGAAGAGGTCACAGGAGTAGACACACTACGAAAGCCTAGGGCGTGAGTGGACTAGGTGCCGATTCCTCCATCCACACCTCTGGCCAAAGGGGATGAATCTCGGCAGAAGGAGCGATTGGAACAAGGGGGAGAGGCTGGGCCACGTTTTTCACAACATAGAAAAGAGAGACGATCTCCGATTATCAGTAAATCCTCGATCGGAAGAGAGAAGAGGGGAAGATCTCTCTCTAACGAGAGGAGACGATCTCAGATCGAAAGAGGAAAAAGAGGAAAAATTTCAGCGAAAAATTAAAAGAGAGGAGAAGTGGGGAAAAATTTGAGAATGGTGCGCGAAATGGTGAGTAGGACTTGGCCGCGAAATTATAATACCAGTCGTATCAGGATCGGTTATATAAATAACCGTTCTTAATATAACCATATCAAGAACGATCGTCTATAAAGAACCGTTCCTGATATGTCTGAACAATCAAGAACGGTTGTTTATAAACAACCGATCCTGATAAGTTACTATCAGGAACGGTCGATTATAAACGACCGTTCCTGATATGTTCTGGACTATCAAGAACGGTTGTTTATAAACAGCCGATCCTGATACCTACTATCAAGAACGGTTTTTAAATTTGCCCGATACCGATATATATCAGTATCGCTTTTATACTATGTCCGATCCTGATGTGCCGATACTAAATGTACATTTTCCACTAGTGAACTTAGACCTGTGGCCGCAAAACACCTCAAGTGGCAGAAGTCTGCAACGTTAACGAGCAGTGTTACGACTCAATGTATACGTTTCAATATGTAAATTAAACATATCGATCGGACAAAAGATGTCATGAATGTTGTTGAAATAAATTTGTTGAAATTATACCTATTGTTTCTTTTTATCTGGAGTATACCAATCACAACAAATTGATTTATACCAAGCTCTTTTTAGCATATATACATTATGATAATAGAAGGAGCAGTAGTATATGCTAGTGGAGGGAGCTGTTTTGTGATTCCACAGCTCATAGGGGTATCAAGATTTAATTTGTGTGTTACAGGTGCCTCAGACTTATTTTGTTGCTAAGCGACTTCTCCAATCTGGCTATTGCATGTGTTGTAAGAACTTTCAGGGATCGATCCAGCTGGTGGGTTATTTATTTTTAATGTAGTAGCTGTAGCAAGTCGAATTTCGTTTAAAAAGATAGATTTCAATGCATAAGAAGATCTATGCTTTGGTTTACGTTATGTATCTCATTTACTGGTGGTCTAAACAAATGCAAAATGTTTTGTATCAAAGCAGTAAAGTAATTTAACAACTATCCGGAATAACTACACCGCACCTGAAATTTCGTAAGTTCCTGGAGCATACTTTCACGTTCATTACGTTCCTCAATCTCTAGACTTGAACCTAAGTTATTTAGTTACTAACTTTAATTAATATTGTTTCAAAATAATAAATACTTTTATTATTTAATTATTTTAAATATGTATTTATCATAAATTAAAATTCAATAAAATATTAAATCCGAAGTTAAATATGTTATTAAAAAATCTGGATATATATTGACATTTGATTGGTTTAAAATCAGAAAATAATTCTGATTCAGAACTGCAGACCTCTGTTGACTAGATTAATCATATTTTTTCACTGCAAAATTCAATCAAAATGAATTTGGATCCGTTGGAATCATAACAGAAAGTCCTACGACTTTCATGTTCGTCCTGAATCCAAATTCGGAACACATAAAATCAGTTTTAAAGATCTTTGCAGGAAAATTTACCATACTAAATTTTGTTCAATAAATTTCTGTCAATAATCATCATTTAAAATATTGTTCTATCAATGTTAACATGAAAATCTAATTAATTATAATAGGACTTATGAAACAAAAAAAAACGTAATATGATAATTAATCATGGTATTTAAAAATATAATCATAATACAGTTGAAATTATTTTCAATTGTATTTCCTATTAACCTTATTACTAAATTTGAAAAATAAAAATAATTAATTTACTTTTACATACAACAATAGTAAATATTTCATTACTATTCATTAGCTTTCATATATACTCAAAGAAAATACCGTAGCAAATTTTTTTTCTCTTAGTTGTTATTAAGTAAATATACCTCTAGTTTTAAATGCAGTGCACAATAAATTAATGGTCATAAAGCGATATACCATTTGAAAGCATATACGACACAAGATACACAACAACAAAGTAGGCACTTATCACGAGGGAAAAAGCGCATTTATGACGGTTCTCCGTCGCGAAAAATACCGTCGTGAATAGAAAAAATCACAGTTATAACGGTACTCCGTCGCGAAAAGTCACTTTTTACCCTCACAAAAAGTCATTTATTCTTGTTGTGATAGCACATGGCCACATGCACCATAGATGTGTGGAATATCTTATAGTATGAGCAGCTGAGTGCAAATACTTGATATGAACTCGAACGAATCAAATTAATTAAACAAATGAAGTTAGTAGACCTGGAGACCTGCCAGCTGGCAGTTCGCCGTGAAGTGCGCCGTGAAATTAATTAAATACAAATAATTAAGCAGCTGGCAGTGCGCCGTGAAGTGTGAACTAAGTACTATATATATAATAAATAATGATCAACTGGGCCAGAGCCTTCTTTGGCGGCATCGTCAATTGGAAATTTAAGACGGGACGTTCAATGTATTCAAAAGATTCGCTAACATTAATTCTTGTCTCTTGTCAGACTTTATTTCGGGAAAAACATAATTGAAAAAATAAAATTTTAAAATAAGATAATATATAGATGAGAATTATGTGGAAAGATTAAGAAATATTTACAACTTAGTTTGATGTTTGCGGTTTTACAAAATCGGAATCCATTATGGCGAGAAAAAGAATTCACATATATATATAACATTTTTTTCATATATAATTGCCCTTTAACCGATTGGAATTTCACAATCATGTCATATATATATATATATATATATTTTGCCAATCCTCCTGTGATCATGACAAATTGGGTATCCGCACCTCATGACAACCGATCGAGTACTTCTGGATATAATTTAGACAAACTGAGTATCGTTTATGTTGGCTCAAATTCATTTCTGATAATAAAAAAATTAATGGTTTGACAGGACATTTTCCTTCGGCTCTGCTAAAATTAAAACTTGCTTTTGTTAGATTTCTAGACAAGTTGTCATCACTGGCTGTCTTTCGGTCTGATCCGAATCTCAAAATTCACATCTCCCTTTAATACTAGAAATTGGAATTGAGGAATTCTCAATTTCTTTGATCTGATAGCACGTACCCAGGAACAGAAAACGAATTCGTTTGACATATGTGATCAGAAAACACGAGAGCCTATCAGGATTTATGTTGGTTGGAACTGTGTATTGTATCAGAGAGGTGGTACCAGTAAACATTGTTGTGATTTCATTAATAAGAAATCGGTGGGCTAGATCATGCACACTCTACAATATATCTCAACTCAGTATTTTGTTATTATTTGGTAATGTGCCCATTATGAACCCTGGTTTTTAATTTTAATGAATATTGGGCCCCAGACCAAAGCCCACTAGGCCCACCCAATTTTATTAATAAAACCGTGTGATGATTAAGCAGCGCTCACTAATTGTTAATAAATACTTCATTTTTAATTTGCTAGTATGATCCATTAAACATCATTCGGCCCAAGCAAATTGCCAACAGGTAATTTCGTCAGCCCCAAATAAATTTATTCCTTGTAATTTAGTACAATAAGCAAATTAAATGTTTGTCTATATGCTTTTCCTAAGTATTTTTCATTTTCTAATAGGAAAAAAAAAGGGAAAAGTTTATAATTATGTTCATAATCTAGTATAATTTTTTTTAAACCAAATGTTCCTCTCTTTAAGATGTGAAATCAACAATTAATGCAGCTAAAGATGTACTCGATTTTATTGTGCTGTTTTCGACAGCACAAGTTGTTCCTTCCAGTTCCAGTCCATATTTAGAAAAAAAAAAAAAACTAGAGGTATGCCTTGCTTTGCTTCGGTGGTGGCAGCCAAAATATATTGTATGAATTGTTGCTCATATAATAGAATGAAATCAGTGGTGCAGAGGTAGAATTTTTTTTTTTGAATAATGATACAGAGGCATAACAAAAGTTGTATAATAGATGGAAAAAATAGTTAACATTCAACTTAATTAACACGCTTTAATGCGTCAACAGTCTCTTCCATTGTTAGTTTCTGATCCTTATGTATGAGATACTTAGGTAGGATGAAGTGTGTCTACCATTGAGAGCAAGGAAAGATGGGGAAAAAGTTAATACTTGTTCAACATTTGAAAATTGATACACTATGAGGTGCTTTCAGTACTCGGTAGCGGTAGATTTTCCTATTTGGTTCTTTTACTTCTACATTTCCTTTGTGTATAGCCAGACTTTATCCAATTGCATAGCCAAAACAAAATCCAAACTTCTTAACATTACTTTTCCTGCATAATGAAAAGTAAACATACAATCATTGCTCCATATTTGAACCCAAGACTAGTATTGCAACAATTATTCAATGAATCAAGGAAAGGGGTGGACCCTTATTCCAATTTCAAAAAAATGGCAGCAATACTGAGATCAATTCAAACTTAAAAACGTTCCAAAGTACTTCAAACCAACCCGACTGTAACTTGCAGAACACTACGGCTGATGCGTAGCATTTCTCTAATTGTATCCACTATGAAAAATACCACTTTCACACCCATGTTTTAAAAAAAAGTAAGGACAATCTAAAAATTGGAAAATTGTTAAGATTTTTCTTTAATCCATGCTACCAGCATCAGTAGTAAGGGATGTCTATGAATCAAAATTGTGATGCTTCAAAATTCTTAGCATCGGTCTACTATTACATACTTATTGAAAATAGAGTACTAACATATAATGGTAACAACTTCAAGCAAATTACCTTCTTTGAGCTTTGCAAGGGTATGCCAGAATGCAAACCCTGGTGAAATGGGCCTAGGGACCAGTCCCTTAGTGACCCAATCAACAGTCATCACATCATAGGAAATTGGCAGCACGCAGTCCTTTACAACATTCACATGTGCTGGGCGGTTTTTGTATTCCAAGAACTCCTTCAATTTATACCTATCAAGAGTAAGAGATAATGATATTAGCTATCAAGAAAGCCATAAGTTGGGAAGTTAAAAAACTAATTTTTTCATTGTAAAAAGTCAATTTTCCAAAGCATCTATATTTCGGTGATGTTCAAAAATTGACTACAATGTAAATCTACTTGTACCAGTTTGCATTGCAAACATAAACATACCAGTACTGAACCTGTAAACAGTGCCCACTGTTATAATAGCCATACTGATAAAGTCATTCAGGGAGTTCCCAAATTTTTAGTTCTGAATGCAAACATATATAATTATTCAACTTGTAAACTCCTATTATTTAATCACTACAAAAGAAAGGCTCTTCAAATTAGTGAGAAATACAAAAGGAAGTATATGTTTGTTTTGATCAAAGTTGTGTTGTAATTAATGAATTTGGCATTTTTTTTAAAAATTAAAGACTTATACCTAATTTTTCTATCAGTGAAATAAATAGTGTACCATCTTGAAGCTTACTTAATTTTTATATCTGTGAAATAATTGTGTAATTAGTATCAAAATTGAGAAGGCAATGTATTTCTTATATGTAACTTTAAAAAAAAATGAATTTTCAAAGAAACGACAATATCATAATTGTGTTTCGGCGGCTCGTTTAGGGTTTGGAGTTTGGGGTTTGAATTAAGCGAAAAAGAGAAATTAAAAAAAATTAAGCAAACTGGTACAAAAACCCTAAACCCCAAAATTACGCACAGAGCAGAAAAAAGAGGATAAATTGGGTCGGAAATTCCAATTTTTGAGAATAATCCACGGACAGAAAAAAAGAGGATAAATTTGGTTCGAGATTCCATTTTTTGAGAATAATCAACTATAAACCCTAAATTGAATGAGACTAGAGAGAGAAAGAGGAAGAGAGATAAATACCTGAATGTTGAGAGACATAGAGAGAGCAGAAGAGACGTAGGCGGTAGGCCTTTGAACCGTCCATGATGGGAGGGAGGAACGGAGGAAAAAAAAAAAGTTGGAGCTGACTGTGGGATCCAGTTGTAAGCCTCACTGTGGAGAAGCACTGTAGATTTCACTGTAGGTGAATAGTACCACTCTATTCAAAATTAATATATAGAAAAGATGTCACGAAGAATTATCGTTTCGGCGGCTCGTTGAGTGCGTTAATTAAGAATATTATTATTATTATGCTAAAGTTATGCATTAGAGTATGTATAGCTACAATTTATATTTCCAAATTAGGTTCTGTCAACAATTTTGCGGCTCTTTTAAAATCAAATTGGGATTAAGTGTGCATTTTGATTTATCACGTTTCTGAGGCACTGTACACACGGTAACACTCTTTCAAAAATGAGAAAAATTCTACTGTGCCCATCTAAACTTTTAAAATAATCAATTTTCTCATAAAAACATAACAATATCCAATATCTCTATACAAATTTTAGCATTCTTTTATATCCAATATCTCTATACAATTTTCTCATCTTTTGGTTCTGCTTATCACCACAAATAATTGAAGGGACCTTCAAATCAATTTAACAACCCAGGTAACGAGATGCAGAATCCCTAGCAAATATTCTGGTTTCTAAAATCTTGAAGCTCTTATTTCCATTCGTACAAATTTCCACCTGCCCATATATGCCTAAAATGACTCATTCCAGGTTTTCCAGATAAAGTGACTAAGGTTCAATTAAAAGTTATAATGTATAACATTTACGAACCAAAATACAAGCTTCTAAAATTTCCTGGACCAAAACAGAAAATGGGATACATGATTGAAGAACCAGTTTTAGAATTTGTTCTTGTTTGCCATTTACTTTGAAGAATGTCAGGCCAAACACCTATGACTGATTCGCACCAGTCCGGTACCTACAATGCAATGGATTGAATCCGATTTGCGGAGAGACGTTGGAGGAATAAAGGAGAAGGAAGAAGAAGGAGACAGGACAAGGCTGTCAGAGTGCTCGGCTTGGGCAGAAAATATTAAACATAGCGGAGATTACGAGCGGGCCCCGTCATTTAAACATCAACCTGGAGCCGTTAGAAGGCGATGTCGCTGACTAGAGGGCCCAATCTGTTAAATTGCGCTAATTACGTTAAAATAGGCTGATTTTGTGCCATATTTCATAAATCATAAAAAATTCCAAACATAGTAAAAATTAGTATTCTACAAGTTCATTAAATAACTAATTTACTGAGCTAGTTAGATCGAAAAATAAAAATGAAAATCTTAATCGGAAACTTCAACTCAAGTTTTGAGACTCTTCCCTTTGTTTTTTTTTGTAATAATGAATTTCGAAAAATGGCAAGCTTGAAGTGGTCATTTGCTGAAATCAAACACTCGAGCGCCGTTTTATAGCCGTTTGAAGTTTTGTCGTCATTTTTTGCCTTCTCAGGGAAGATATCGTCTCTCTTAGCATAATTTAGCATAATTTAGCGTAATTTAACATAATTTCAAGTTTTAGCGTATTTTAATATAATTATGCTAATTATACATCAAAATAAGTAATCTAACAATTATTTAAAAAAAATACCCTCCTAACCGGCCAAAAAATGGCCGGCCCGAATTTTTAATCCAACCAGTCAAAAGATGACCAGCTTGGGCATTTTTAAAAATTCCTAGCTAAACTAGGTATAATTAGTATTTTATAATATATTTTGGATATTAATAAAAATGTTGGAATTTAACAATATGAATGAAAATATAATTTTTAATTATATTATTCACAATGTCTAGGGGTATACCAAATTTAATGTCCAAAATATTATTATTTTATTAAGGAATCACCTATAAAATTTGAGTCCGGCTACTATACCACTAGTGTCATTCCAAATTAAATAACACCACATCTTAAACCATTAGATCTACTTTAATATTCGTGTACAAGATAGCGCTGGAATGACACTAGTGTCTTGTACTATTATTAAAGTAGATCCAATGGTTTAAGATGTGGTGTTATTTAGTTTGGAATGACACTAGTGGTATAGTAGCCGGACTCATAAAATTTTTCTGTCTAATGTATTTCATTCGATTTATAAATGTAATTCTTTCTCCAATACATAGTTTGATTTTTTCGACGAAATTCTAAAAATAATCCGGAAGGCAAAATGAGAAGCGGATTTTATGTTCATTCTTGTTATTTCCTTGAGATTTTAAAAGGCTTATTTGTTTTCTTAATTTCGTTCTGAAATACACAATATATTTATTATTAACAAAAAGATAAAAAGTTCCATTATATCATAATATAATAGGCACAATTCCACCACACTTGTGGAATTGTATCTCTTAGCTCAGTTATAAACTTTAATTTCAAAGATAATTAAGAAATGCTAACTTTAATTTCAAAGATAATTAAGAAATACTAACTTTAATTTCAAAGATAATTAAGAAATACTTGTTTGACCTCGACTAAAATGATCTACAATTAGATACCTTGAATGGTTCTCCAATATTATTTTAGTGGAATTTTGTTGGTCCGGCAAAAGAACGAGAAAGTACTGAGAAAAAAAGGAATAAAAATATACAATCGAGATTTCAGATTCAATTTCAACAGATACATGACAGTAAATTAATGATACAAAGCACACATACAAGAAAAATAAGAGAAGACAATGACTAATACTAAATAGGAAGAGTAAAATATACACTGGAGGAGTTTGTCGCTCTATTGTCTGCCTAAATCAATTTTTTTTTTAAAAACTTTCTCGCATAATTGGCTATGAAGTGTTGACTGCCTACATCAACTGAAGGGACATGTTGGCATAAATTGCGGACCAAATTAGCCTTGACAATGTCCCATTGTTGCCACTGCAATTTTTGAAGGTTGGTAAGGTATTGTAGCCCTTGAGGCACACCCAAGTAACCAAAATAATTAATCTGGAGTTGTTTTAGATTGGGCATTGCACCCTCCTCTATCTCCCATTCCTCCATTGATAAGTTCTCAAGCTTCAAGACTTCTAACTGGCTAAAACCTCCCGAGGAACAGGTCATTTTTCGACTTTCGAATGCTCTATAAATGATGAGAACCTTAAGGCAGCGTAGCTTCTCCAATACTGGCATTATATCCTGCTGGAACTCGTAATCCTTAATAGAGAGATAAATGAGGTGATAGGGGAGCATATCCTCATGAAGGGTCAATTTAGTGGGGCTAAAGGAACTAAGTGTGAGAGATTGTAAATGGTTGTAAAATGGGAAACCTCTCATGTCAAGTGTGTCCGGTACACTATGATCATGCCGTATATAGAGATTAGTCAGGTGTTCTAATGTGGATAGGCAAGTGACAACTGCCTTCGATGGAGATGATCTGGCATCTAAACCTAATGAACGTAAATTGGGTATATGAGGTAACTCTATCTCCCATGATTGTGTGGGCTCCACCATACCAATAGTTTGCAAATTTGGTAATTTCGCTGATGCTGGGAGTTCCAATCTATAGCCATCGACATGCCTCAGTGTCTTGATATTCCATGCACTCTTAGAAAACTCAAAGAAGTCGCCATCAATTGTTAATAAACCTGAGACTTGAAGGGTCTGCATAAATTTCATTCTGCCTATCACTTTCTCAAAGAATTCTTGATCACGGTTGTCACTTACCCTCCCTGTAAGACTCAGATATCTTAACTGAGTCAATCCCACAAACATCCCCAACTCTATTTTGTTCCTCCAGTGATCTTTATTATAGCTTACCACTTTGAGCAGCCTTTGGTTAGAACAATTCGGCATGCTCCCTTCAGAAAAGTACAAAAGAGTGTGGAGGTTTGGGCTCATTATAAGTTGATCACAATCTGGATTGTGAATTGCCACACGGCGTGCACTGCTCGAGCTCATTTTATCATCTGGATTTGAATACACCAGGAGAAAGTTTTCCTCCTTGGCTTTTTGGAGAGCAAGATCTCGTAGTAGATCGTGCATGCGTAGAGTTTCGATGGAACCATCCTTATCCGATCTACTATCTACTTGAACCATGCTCCTAGCATAAAATGAGAAAAAAAGTTAAGTACAATGATTACAGATATCATAAACAAAATAGTTAGGATTAAAACAATTTAGTTTAATGTTGTACACATAAGCTGTGTATACCATTTTATGCTGATGTAACAAGCTAGTTTAATTTTGTACATAAGCTGGTTTTATTGAAATAAAGAAATAGAAAAACAGAAAAAGTACTTTGATTTTTTCATGCATAGCAGGATCTGTATAATTTTTGTCACTGATTCTTCTATGAATGAAAATATTAAGATACTATTTTTTTCCAATATTTTCTACAGAAAAAATTCTCCAAATCCGCTGCTACCAATTTACTTTTTCTTTATTTTTTGTCGAATGGTCAGCTCAAACAGAGCCGAAATTTTTCTTAATATCTAAAATTAATAAATAATTTCAAAATCTTCACCCCAGGCAGAGGAATTTCGAAATTTGTCCAAACCGGAGATTAAATTCCCGGCTTCATGCCGTAAAACCGGAAATTTATTTTTCGGTATCCGAATTCTAGAACCGGGAATTAAATTCCGGTTTTGGTTTTGGAATTCCAAAATCGGAAATTATATTCTCGGTTCTATGTTTTTTTAAAAAAAAGAAAATGTTATAATTTATTTATTTTTTGTATTGAAATATTAGAAATATTTTATATATTTCTTTGAAAATAGATGGAATACTATATAATTTGATTTATTAGAAAGACTACGACAAATAACCCGGATCAACATTTTTCAGGCCGGATTTTTCGCGGCTGTAAGAAAAATTAAAATATTTCTTTGTGTGTTATTGGAAAAAAATAAAAATGTTTTGAATCTGAGTTATTGATCCCGGTTCAAAAGTCACTTCTAGATAAATACATAAAATATTGTGATCCTTCTATTTTTGAAAAAACTAAAACTTTAAGTTATTTAAATATTATTTGTCAGAGAAAAAATTTGTGTCAGAGAAGTCATTATTACATTTTTTTTTGAGAAATAGAAGAATTCAAATTTTTTTATATTTGCCCAGAAGTGACTTTTGAACTGAGAATAATTCAGATTCAAATTATTTTTATTTTTTTCCAATAACACACAAAGATATATTTTAATTTTTCTTTTTTCTCCGGTTTGGACAATTTTTCTTCGGTGTCAGGGTGTAGATTGTAAAATTGTTCAATTATTTTGGATATTAATAAAAATTTCAGCAAACAGAGTGTCATCACGGAATTCACAGCCCCATGCTTCTAAAATATCAATGTTTGTTATTACTTATTATATTTTCCAAAATATAATTCTGAGACTTAACTTTTAACATAATAAAAATGTCGGCCCTTGGGCCTACAATTTTCCTTTCTATTATTTTTTTTCAATTAAAAAATTTAGTTTAAAGACTATTCAATTAAAAGCAGCACGTTACATCAACATGTGTAAATCATTAAATGAAGATATAATACCTTTGTACGAGATCCTCTAAGAAACTCTCCGCAGTTTCTTCCAATGTTCTATTATCTTCTTGTGGTATGAAGCCCTCTGCAATCCACATTCGAAGTAAGGATATGGCATCAATATCATAGTCTTCGGGAAATGCGGCAAAGTACATAAAACACGATTTGAGAGCAAATGGCAGGTCCTCATAGCTGGTGCCTATGATCTCGCTGCAATTTTTTCCTTCGACATGCCAACTCATTGTCCGGAACACGCTACTCCAAACAGCATGGCTGCGTGGCTTCTTTGATAAGAAACCACCTAAAACCACCAATGCGAGAGGCAGCCCACCACACTTGTGGACAAATTGATCTAGGATATCAGAAAGATCATCAAAAGAACTTTTATTTGAATCATGATTAGGAAATTTTTTTTTTAACAAAAGCTCTCGGCTTAACTCCTCAGTTAAGCACTGGAGCATGTATGGTTCACTTATGGGATCCATGCTCTTAGGAACATCAGCGAACCTAGTGGTTACAAGTAATCTACTCCCACTACACCATATTCTATTTCGGGCAACCAAAAAATTGGTTGCAATAAGTATAAAATGGTTGCAATAAATTGATTTTGCAACAAAAAAAATTGGTTGCCGGTGGTTGCAATAGTTTCGGTAGCAATAAATTTACAACCAACTCTTTGGTTGCAATAAGAATTTCTTTATTGCAACTATAGTTTGGTTGCTAGACCGACGTAGCAATAAGGTATTGCAACCGAATAAACCGTTGCTATTGCGTATTTATCGCAACCGAAAATTTGTAGCAATAAGATAGTATATTGCAACAAAATCCATGGTTGCAACTTCTGTAATTCTTGCAACCAAATTTTAGTTGCAAGAAATGCGTAGCAATAATCTATTACAACAAAATAAATGGTTGCTATTGCACATTTATCGCAACCGAAGAATGGTAGCAATAGATATCGCAACGAAATCCTTGGCTGCAACTTGTGCAATTTTTGCAACCAAATTTTAGTTGCATGAAATGCGTAGCAATAATCTATTGCAACCAAATAACCAGTTGCTACTGCGCATTTATCGCAACCAAAAAATGGTAGTATTATTATAATGTATCGCAACGAAACTCATGGTTGCAACATGTAAATTAAATGCAACCAAATTTTAGTTGCAATTAATAAATCTAATGCAACCATAAATATATTAATGCAAAAAAATTAGTATGCATTCGTAATTCAAATGCAACAATATTTTGGTTGCAATTAAATAAAATCTAATGCAACCATAAATATTTTAATGCAAAAAATTGGTATGCAGACGTAATTATAATATTCGTTGTAATTAGTTATTCTATTAATTCTAATTTGATACTCTGGAATTTACAATATAAACTATAATATAAATAGAGACAATAATTAAGAAAAAAGACTTTCATAAGACATTAATATATATTATTCAAATTTACATTTGATAATAACAAAAAAAAAAAAAACCACGCTGTCATCTAAAGAGAAATAAAATGGATTAAGACATTATATATTTAGTTCAAATACAATGGTTTGTTTCTCAGTAAAGCTGTCTTTTTGGCCGACAAATCTGACAATTGTAAGTCTCTTGTCTTTATCTTGTCACGATATACTAACAACTTGTTCAATTCTACTCCTCTCCTGTTGGGCTACACAATATTAAACCTCTCCTGTTGGGCTACACAATATTAAAGTAAATTGCAATTAGTTCAATTAAATTTGTAGGCTAATAATCTAGATTGTTGCCGTTTGAAAATATTAAGACAAATAATTCCAAACAGAATAAAATTTGCAAATTGTAGTAAATATGCACAAATTTAAATATGTTAACTATGACCATATTTGCTATTCTTTCGACTCAATTATCAAACCAGAATATTGTGTAATTATCAAATTATAATTTATAACATTGCACATGCAATCGGTGTACTATGTTTCTTTTTATTGCACAAAGATTCATATGTGGGCAAGATGTGTAAATATTTGTCTTTCAACACAGAAGTAATGACATGAACTCATTTAAAGTAACTAAAAGACATATTTTATTGTAAACAAAACCTTGTTTTCACACAATATAAATCTAAAAAGAACTTGTTAAATAGGAAAATAAAACATGTCACATACGTGAAGTACACTTTTGCAAGTTTGAGAATAGATTTGGATCTTCACATTGTTTATTGAAAGACATTATTCCCACATAAGAATAACTAATGTTAATTTGTTTCCTTCCTTTCCTTTTATTTTTTTTTTCTTTTACACTACTATGTACTGGGTATCTTTAGTAACAATTAGTATTGAAATGCTGTACTAGCAGATGTACTGTATTAGTAAACAATGTATATACATAGACAAATGAGGCAAATGACCAAATATATATAAAAGAGAAACAAATTGACAGTAGCTTGAACTTTTTAATTTCTTCAATATAAGATGGGTTTGCCTCAAGAATGCAACAATTCCTCATAATGCACAAGATTGAAATTAAAACCCCATAATATTTTATAGAAAATTGAAATATAGAACAGAGATTGAAAAACAACTGACAGCTTATTCATTGAATCACTTCCAATTAATTCCGGGGAGCTAGGTTGATAGTTAATATATTTCCTCTAAGCAATCCTGCATATGCATATAAAAAGTAATTAACCATTATGGACAATGATTAAACTAACCTTTTACTTTGCTATCAGTTGGGACTAATACAGAAAGTCTAATGAAACCGAAACACTAAGTCAAGAACTTCAGGGTCAGGGTCGGACCTTTACAATACCCGCGAGTAATGTTGGTCAGTATCAAGGTCGGCTCTAATTTATATCCGACCTTGATATTTAATTGGCTGCATGATTGAAGGTTATAATAAGCATAACATGATGAAGAAGGTTAAGACAGCAGATGTTTCTCTATAAACAAAGACAAAAACCAAGGGAAGAATTCCATTAGTGCCCCAGCAAAATCTAAATAATATAAAGTGATGAAAAATCATTAATACACAACACTTAATATATATGTGAGTTGCCTCAATATTCCCGTTAATCATGCCGTTCAGTTCTGTCTCAAAAGCACCTAAAAACTCATTATACTGCTTCTATCTTTGAAATATAACAGAATGATCATTATTTCAAGTATTTTTATGTATAGAAACAAAAATATATAGAGCAATTATAAAGATAATTTACTAACCGCTTCCCACTATGACATGTCAGAACAAAATCCCTCAAATTGCAATCAATGTCAACCTTAAAAAAAAAAATATATATATATATATATATATATATATCTAATTCGATAAATTTGCCTTGTGCAAACTAATTAAATTCAGAGAAAATGAACCAAAATTGAGTGACAAAAGAGATAGGGAAGAGAAACCTGAAAGAGATCTTCGACAAGAGAAGTGCAGAAATTAAAGGCAATGTCTTTGTCCTAAGTGCGAGCCTTCTGGATCGCAACAACTAAGCTAATGACCCCCATAGTCCAAAATCCTGCCTCTGCCCCTGAGTAGCAGTTCATCAGCATTGAAGACCAAATTAAGAATTAAGCAATCCTAACATTACTAAGGTCTATTGTGTGTGCAACCCTGAATATTTCATTAGCCACAAGTACTAAGCATTAAGGAAGCACCTGATTTACTACTTATAAGGACCTTGCCATAAGTAATCAAAATTGAGATCACAGCAAAATGTATTTCAATTACCAGAATATCAGTTTAGGTAAGGAAAGGTGCCACAATTCGAATTGCACCAACAGTGCCTACATCACTAGGAGTTTTAGCTACCTATGAAATATGATTCTAGTCAAATATAACAGTACTAGATAATAATTTTGCGTGGAAAAAATTAAAATGAAAGAATTAACACTAAATTATTTAAAATAATAAAATATCCTATGTCCAGGACTCCATGTTATTTTTGAGTAAGAAAAATTATCCAAAATTGAGTCTCAATGTGGCTTAATTACACTACTGAGTACGTACTGACAACTGAAATTAATCTCTGATGAGAATTGATAAAGCTAAGTGCATATTCTGGGAGCCAAATACCTCACTGGTCTGAAACTGACTATTGAACAAACAATAGTTGGTACAAGGGAACAAACAAAATGATTGCCATACAAAAACAAACAAAAATTACCTTAAATGAGGATGGTTAAATCAAAGAGTATAGAAAAACAAGATAAGAGTATTTCTTTATTATTTAAAAGTAATAATAATACGTTACAAATTAAAATGAAAAAATAAATATATATATATATATATATATAAAATAGGCTTGAATCCATAGTTCAGACTTCAGACCCTACCCCCAATTACCTGAAAGTCCTCAAGGAAACAAGTTTAAATAAAATAACAAAATTACTACCTTGTCAAGAACAGAGCAATCATTTAAATGGCCCATTTGCATACAAATCATTGTCCACTACACAACACGAAGGCCAATGCGATTGAGTGCCTGAAATAAAGGCATAAAAAATATCGTTTCAAGCATTCCTTCTTTATATGAGTCTGTACTCCTCTGTTACATGAGATAAAGGGATAAAATATAAACAACAATATACAACACCTTCATCATTTGTAGAAATTCCAAAATACGGCAATTGGCGGCGATTGGAGGGGTGATGGTCTCATCTTTATCCTCAATAATCTCCTGTTCGTATGGAATTGAGCGTCATGGCGACAGAAGGGTTCAAGCCATGGCAAAGGAAAAAAGATCTCGTTGATAGGTTGTAGCCATATCAAATCCTTGAAGCATGCGGAGGGATTATCCATCGGTAAACGCCGCCGAGAGGGAAGAGAAAAATGGAGAAAGGCTTAACCGTCTATGCAGATCGAAGCGAGGCGCGTGCGTCTGAGATAACCAATTCGTGAAGGCATGTAATATATATAGGTTCGGTCAATTAATGAAATTTAACCAATTTATTTGGAGACATCCCGCCGTTCTATTTGTACATAACTGACTTGCATGTAATTATATACGGATATGATATTTAATATTTTATTATACGAAATTTTCATATACGAAATATATATATATATATATAATATAGAGGAGTTAATATAAAAACGTTTGCACCAAGGCCCTTGTGCAACCAAGTCGGTTTTGGATTTTCAAAGTCCAAACGGTCGATCTAAACCGTTAGATGTGATCTCTATATTAAAATCTGCTCGGAGACCAAATTTACATTTTTTGGAATTTTTTTACTATTTGTTAAGCCACTTTGAAAATTGCTGATCACATGGTTCAGAATTTGGTTGCACTGTTTTTACTGTTCACTTGGATCAGCAATTTTCAAAGTGGCTTAATAATAGTAAAAAAATTAAAAAAAAATGTAAAATTTGGTCTCCAAGCAGATTTTAATATAGATTGAACATCTAACGGTTTGGATCAATCGTTTGGACTTTGAAAATCTAAAAATGACTTGTTGCACAAGGACCTTGGTGCAAACATTTTGATATTAGCCACTATATATATATATAGAGTGGCTAAGGTCAAAGTGGTATGACCAAGGCATTTGGTGCTACCAATTAGTTTTTGCAATTTTAAAGTTCAAATAGTCGATCCAAACCGTTAGATGTTCAATCTATATTAAAATCTGCTTGGAGACCAAATTTTACATTTTTTTACATTTTTTTACTATTTATTAAGCCTCTTTGAAAATTGCTGATCACATGGTCCAGAATTTGGTTGCACTGTTTTTGTACTGTTTTTTCTTTTTCAAAATCCAAATCGTCAATCCAAACGTTCAACATGATCTCCACAATAAAATGTGCTTGAAGATCAAATTTTACATTTTTTTGAATTTTTTTACTATTTATTAAGATGGGTACAAAATTCAATGGTCTAAATTTGACTATTTTTTGTAAAATATTTAATAAATAGTAAAAAAATTCAAAAAAATGTAAAATTTGATCTGCAAGCACATTTTATTGTGGAGATCATGTTGAACGGTTTGGATCGACGATTTGGACTTCAAAAATGAAAAAAATAATTGTGGTAACTTTGTCGTAACTCAAAAGTGTTGTAATCGGATACCTCTTTTATATATATATGCAATTTAGTTGTTGTTAATTTATGAAAAAAAAGGTGTTGGGCACCAAATTGTCAATATCAAAATAATTGTGAAGTATATGATATACTGTGTTGATTTATTTCGTCGAATGGTTGTTAAACATTGAGATACCATACAATACCCATTATTTTAATAGACCAAAACACAAATTCAGATTATAAGAAAGTCCAGTTACCTGATAGCAATATTTCAAAAAATCGAATCAGACTGCAATTGACTGTTCAAAATCATCCGTGACGTAGACTCAAAATTCCAATTGGACGAATTGCAAAATTTACGTTTTTGCTCTGTTTTTCTTTCTCACTTTCTCGTATATTTTTCATGTGGTCTTCTTTTTTTTCTATTATAAATGATAAATGAAAGAGGTTTTTTTATAAATAATATTGGTAGTGGAGTGGTTAGGAGAAGATTGCATGCATACTTACAAGTGGCATGCCACATTTTTTTAATTTGTTTAAATTTCTCACAATTTAAATATCGACTTTTAATTAAAATAAGTAGAGTAAATTACATACATTATGCCATGTGGATGTCACATTTTTTTTTGACAAAAATATTAGAATCTCATATTAAATAAAATTATTTTGTTATAATGAGTGATTATTACTTAGACTATAATTAATTGTGAAATTACAAATGACATATTAATAATTATAGTGAAATAAATTTTAAAAATAATATTAAAATTTACGGGTGTTACAAACTCCTCTCCTTAAAATGAATTTTATCCACAAAATTCAATTAGATAATATCAAATCAAATTGAATAATTTATACAGAAAATAATCAAATTATTAAAAACAGATTCATCACGAGGAAAAATCAACTAATCAAATTAATTTAGAAAGATGTATTTAAATTTGATTATATTTGAATTAAATAATCAAGTTATATTAAACGATATTAATAAACAAAATTCAAATTTAATACCGATACTAACAAAATAGGACACAGTCCGAGGAACAAATGCTCTGATACCATTATGTCACGCCTCGACCCTGATCGGATGCACGACGACAAAACGAGATCCTATCAACCGTATATGTAACATATATGGTTCTAAAATAAATGGATAAGAAAATACAAATATGGATAATTATCTGTATCTGTATCTGTATCAACACAAACGAACATCCCAAAAATTAAATAATTACGGATACAAAAATTAGATATGGATAATTATCCGTATACGCACTAATTGATACTCGAAAAATAAAATAAGTATGAATATGAATAATTATCCGTAATTGTATTTGTATCCGCATAAATTATATTAATTCTATTTATGCATTCATTTCATAATCTGCAAACTATGTATCCGAAGATTAAAATCTTCAAAATTCGAATACGAATCTTAATTTAAATTGATAATGTCCGATCCGTTTTAACCCCCCGCTAGAGAACATCCTATATGGTTGTACTCCAACTATAATGTTTGTGTCAAATTACACTAAACTAAAAAAAAATATAAAATTGTGGATATATTCTAAATAACTAAAATCGCCGTGCACAAATGGTCAAACTCAACCAATTCAAAGCAAAAGGCTTTGATACTTGTACGTATGTTGTATGTCTAATTTCCATGAGTATATTGAGAAGTTTTTTCCTGATTTTTGTTAATATATTACAAAAATTAAAAAATTAAATCAGAGGTTTCATTTTCGAAAAAAATATTGAAAAAGAGCTCGACCACAATTATTCATCCAGTCGAGATTTTTGTTATTTTTTTAGAGGGGCGAGAGGGATGCCATGCTACTATTCAATTTGTTAAGGTTTATTATCGGGCTTCTCCTGTTCATCCTTTTCAAAAAAGTTTATCATAAACTTGTCTAGTTAAGTTGGTAGAAAATTATAAAAAAATATATTCAAAATAATTAATTTTACATTAAACATTATATTTCAAATTAAAAGTGGAATTATTTTTCAAAAATTATTTTTTTGACAATATTAACAATTTTTTTAAAAGAAAATTTAATAATATTGATATTTAAAAACAATATTATATGTTGTTCGACATATACATAACTTGCTAATAAAATTCTCAAGCAATTCGTATTTTTGAGGTTGTTGTTAATACAACAATAATTATGAACTTTATATTTGTAAAAAATATTTAAATTACTTAGGTTGCATGGAGAAAAAGAAACAAAAGCCCCTTTAATAATTAACCTCTTGAAAAGATCATATTCAACTAAGAAAAATATTTAATGACTATGCAATGCAATTTAAAAGTTACTCATTACTTTTGAATTTCGTTATTACTTTTCAGATCAGAGGCCAGTCGAGCCACTGTTAATTTTCCATTTTATTTCCTCTTTAAATTAACAAGTCTATGGCTTAATAACTCAAAACTCTTTTACAATTGCTATTAAATTTTACCCAAGCTCCAAGTTCAAAATAAATTGCTTTTCTTTAAATTTCTACGGTCAAATTCTAAATTTCTTTATTTTGCAACTTAACCCTTAATTCTTTTCATATATTTGGAATAATTAATACCGTGCAATAATGATGAACACTCAATTCTCCAAAATTATCAATATTCTTTTCTTGAAACACTTCAAGTTCACTTAACTCTAATTAACTTTCTCTATCTCAATTTTTTAATTAAAATTTTCAAGTTCAGTTGTCCTGACAAGATCTAATCACATAATCCTATAGAAAACAAATATCTTATAAAACCTTTAAGTTCCACAATGTGATATAAGCAACTTTGAAATTGTACCATAATATAAAGCAAGAATAGTACCAATATAACTGATCTCAGATAGAATACCACAATCAGGAACAAAATATACAATCTCAGGAAGAATCAGAAAAGAAACCTGAGATAGAGTCCAGGAATCAGAAGTCAGTGTCACAGTGATTACTGTGAGAATTCAATTTAACCCTTAAATAATCATTTGCAATATATATAATGTTCAGTTTAACAATTCTAGTGTACTTGTATATTCAATATACCTTGACAATTAATTATTTCATATGTATACACTAATCTAACGATTCCTTACAATGTACAATTAACAAGGCGAACCATTCTGATACGATCTAGTCTATAATATATTTTCATATAAACGTACCTATATCATGAATTCTTATAATCAATCGTCAGTACTACACTTTCACATTTATTTCACTAATTCATTACATTGTTTACTCTCAGTAAATCCTTATAGTCTACAGTTCACTTTCAATATCATTTCACTTTTCAAATTAGAGATAACGTTAATAGACCAGAAAGGAAGTTCGTAATAATACTAATAACTCAATACGATCTCACTGACGTTCACTCGACAGCTAATGGATTATTGGCACTGCATAACCATGCTCTGATACCAACTCTGTCACACCCCCGATCCGGAGTTGCGACAGTTACTACCGCGTACCTTTACCATTCAATATACGTAACATAAGACATGGATCTTTTTATGCATTGCCAATAGCATCCATTATTTTTACCACATCCCAAAATATTTACAAGAATTATTTGACCATTTATAGTGGATGATGCTAGAGATATATTCTTTGCATCCTGTCAAATATAATAAACCCAAATCCCATACCTTTAGGAGGCCCTGCTGTCAATTATAACCCCAAAAGCGTTTCTCTGTCTTCATCTAACAAACCTGTGAATCCCACAAGGGGAAACGCGTGAGAAATAATAAATTATTTCTCAGTGCTAATTGCCACTGAGGTTATTTGATTTGAAGAAAATCCATATTCAGAATGAAATCTCCGCACAAGAAACTAACAGTTCATTTCATAATAACGAATGCAAATGCTCAATAACAGTATTCAATTGAACAACAACAATTATGTAAATAAATCAGAACTCTAAGAATCTTATCAGAATAAATGGTTTGGGTCAAAATCTTTTAAACCATAAAGTCTAGTAACGTTTGGTTTCTTAACTTTACAATTTCTTTGTCTGGTAACACTGACAGATACAATAACATGTATATGTCGTGTTATGGCTTATACTGTTCCACCTATTCTGGTAATTTGTTAACAGAAACAATACATAATCAATATCTCAATACTGTCTTTATCGGAAAGAAAATCAATGATAAGACAGTTCTAACTATCCTGACAACTGGTTAACAGAAACAATACGAAATCAATATCACAATACTGTCATTATCGGAAAGAACATCATTGATAAGACAGTTACCACAGTTCATTAGTCTTACAGTCACAATTCATATTCATTCAATATCCCCTATCCAACCGGTACTGGATTCAGTTGGGGCCATTCACCATATGCGCATAAGGGTCCTGGAGTAAAGTCTAGTAGCTAGCTAGACTTTACGATATATTAATCCTTTTTCTCCACTATATGGAGGTTCAAGGATTACAGTATTCAATATTCAATCAATTCAATCACTGTGGTTTCAATCAATCAGATTTCAATAAGAATCAATCAATCGATAAACAATATCAACATGACAGTCAATAGTCTTACCTGTAATTCAGTTTCACTTTTATTGGGCTATGCATATGATGCAACAGTTCAATCAATGCAGTCAATCAAATATTCAAAATGCACAGCGAGTTACGATTTAATTCCTAGTCATGAATCTCAGACTAATCCAATAACCGCGCACCTGATATCGTAGGGCAACAAGTGAGATCGCTAGCAATCCGTTCTTCCTGAACACTCTGCATCATCAGTCTCTTTCTTAATTATTCCTATATCAAAATAATATATATTCTGATCAATATATACATATATCAATAAAGTATTTTACATATCATACAAATACTACAGTAGTATCAGGAAAATCCTTATATATATAATTAACTTATTTATAATAATCCTCTGATCCATCTTTAATTAATAAAGGTATCCATTTTATATACTCATTAGTTATGTAATTCAACTTCAATCCAAAATCATATATGTCCAATAATTCACGGTCCAAATTATTTTAAGTTCAAGCAATCCATGTCCAAGACCAAGTTCAATCCGGATTTTCAGTCCTGGGTTCAAAGCCCTGATTCTATTCTTCTACTTTAAATAATTTCTTAAACAACCCAAAATATGTTTACAATTTTCAGTTATAAAGTTTCCAACTAGCAATTTATTATATACGTAACTTTGCACTAAGGCCCCTCTGACAATTTGGTTTTATCAATTCATAGGTATTTTACAAATTATGCCTTCCTTATCCTATTTTGTTTACAATTAAGCCTATGGTAACACAATACAGTGAGACCGGTACTGACGGGTACCAACACTCTAAACCCTCAACCTTCATCTCCTTCAATCCTAGCAAATAACAAGAAATGTCAAACCACAAGAAAAATGGTAACAATACACAAGTACAAGCCGGTTTGAGCTCGATATCGACATGTACGATTTAGGTTGGAACCTTGTTACGGCCGAGGTATCTCAACCAAAACCAACATAAGTAAGATAAGCACCACCATAATTATATGGTTAAGATTCGATTAAAGAACACATGAAAAAAGAGAAGGCCTTAGGCAATTCAATTAGAACACATAATTAAACAAGTTTCTGTTAAATTGAACAAGATTTTAACTTTATATACTTTAACTGATCAATCAATTTCCAACTTTGAAGCAAGACTTTCTAATTCAATTTGAAGCAAAATCAACCAAATCAGGTGATGGAAAAAAGATAATTGAGATAAGAATACCACATAATCGCACTAGTTTCACTAGGAGAATGAAAGCACACCCATCCAGTGATTTAATAACAAGCTCAACCAACCAACTCCTCTGTTTTTCTTTTTCTTTTCTTTTCCGATTTTATCTGGTTTATTTTGTTTGTTCTTTATTTTTCCTTCACGTATGAACAGGGAGAAGGCCCTTAGTTAAGGGAATTAAGGGAGAAGCATCCGGTACTTGCCACGTGGCCTTAGTGCCACGGTGGTGACTTTTCTATATTTTTTTTTATAAAAGCAACCTTTAACTTTTTATATTTTGCAAATCAGTCCAAAAGTAATTACAATAACATTATATATTTATTACAAGCATCAATTATATATATTCATATATATGTTATATCTCACACAATTTCAATTTCTAATTTTCAAATATTCACTCCAAATAGACATTTGAGTAACAATTTATTTTTATATCAATCAAATACAATTTTAAATTATCGGTTTGATAATAAATCATAACCAAATAACTTAGTCATCAGTGCCAATCAATTCACAAACATAATATTTATTCTTCAAATATTACTTACTCACCGAAAAATGCATTCAGACAGTTCGTATTTTATTTTCAGTTATTAATTTCATATATGTATTTTGCATAGTGTTACAAAGGCTGACGACAATATATTAATTAAGAAAAAGTTATTTACACAGGGTCCTATATGTAGTTAAACATCATCTAGCTAGCATTAATTGCCACAAGCATTTTACAAAATTCAGAGCCCTCATATCCCCTAACTCTCCGTCGGTTACCGTTGAGCCCAAAAATTGATATCCAAGATTGTATCATTTACTAGTATACACACCGGTCTGCTCTTATTCGAGAACAGTCTCCTGTTTCCTTCTCTCCAAATGGGGGAAAATTTCTATTGATCCTTCTATGCATCGAAATCGAAGATACTCTTTCTGTTTACATATATAATTTTATCATATTTTCTATGAATACAAAATTCTCCAGCTAAAGATCAACTCGATTTTATTGTGTTGTTTTCAAAAGCACAATTTGTTCCTTCCAGTCCATATTATACATAAAATGTCACAAAGAATTATCGTTTTTGCAGCTGGTTGAGTGCATTAAGAATATTATTATTATTATGCTAAAGTTATGCATTAGAGAAGTTATTCTGTCAACTCTTTTCAGTTTTGCGGTTCTTTTACAATCAAATTTATTTTTCCTTGTTGTGTTTTTGACTTGGACCAATTTATAATCACGTTTTCAGAGATCAGAAGGAATTTTTTCTTTAATTTACATAAAGAGAATGAGAGCATTAATAAAATGTACTTTCTAATGCCACTGTAATTACAATTAACTAAAAGAATACTTGTGGAATTTGATACTAAACCCCAAGTAGAGAAACCCTCTAATGATCATTGCTTGTTTTTTTTAAATATACAGGGTATGTAGTAAAAACTTACAATTTTTAATGGTTGAGTTTTTGTGATTTTTTATGATGAATTAAGTTTCAAAATTTCTCAAATTTGATATATATTTTATATAAATGATGGAGAATGCATCTAGAAACTTTATTTTTATTAATTACTTGGAATCGTACTTTTCAATATCTAAAATATGCACCAAATCACATTAGAATACCTTAGAGCTAGTACATGTAATTAATAGCTAAAATTTGAAGTTTATAATTTTAATAATATTTTTTATTACAAAGATATTTTTGTCAAGTTACTTGGGAGATGGAAAATGTTGTATGCATTAAATAAGTCTTCTGAGTAATTAATGAGATGGCGATATAATAAAAAGATACTCAATTAGGGTTCAAATAGTGGGTACTAAAATTTGGATGTATTATAAAATGATCCCTAAGAAAATTTGCAGCAAGAGGATATTTAGATTTTGGGGCTGTAAATTAGCCAGGTAGCAAAGTTAGTGCCGCACCGCCGCTATTTCCTTTGGATTTATTAGCAAATAATTAATTAATGCGGCTTAAATGCATGTAACAGCTGAAATTGTTGACTAACGGTTGTTTTTGATTGGTGGGATGTGTTTAAGTTTTACATTTTTAAGATATACTAAACACTAAGTTGTGGTATGATGTAAACTGCCTTTTATTTCAATACAAAGCCTTGGAAGCCGCTTCCAAGTTTTCAAAAAAAAGAAATTGTTGACTAACCTTAATTCCATTATTTCATATATATATCCTCACCTCACTCAGTCACTGTCCTTCCCTACATGATCATATATATATATATATCTGTTGTCTATCATATGTTGGCTATGCAATTAATGACCTGGAACTAAAGCTTAAAAGAACTTTAATTAAAAAAAAGAGAGAATAAGAAAGAACCATATATATTAGAGGATCTCCAAATTATTCTTTCTTCCACTATTTAAATACCAACACCACCTTTTGTAATGATATGCTCCAACTCGACCTTACCACAGACATATCAACTACTTATGCAAAGAAGAAGAAGAAAACAAAAGCCATAGATAGCCATGCATGAAGAGGTAGTGAGTCAACAAATGCAGCCAAGGATGACTTGCCGGAAACCGAATAAACCCAACGATATATAGTTGGTGTTTTTCTGAAATTGCCGGCAAGTTATCTTTGGCTACGTATAGCTCTCTTCTTCTCACACTTGGCTTTTTCGTCGATCTCTTCTTCTTCTCGCGATAGGTATGGCTCTCTTCTTCTCGCGATTATGAGCATTTATGAATTGTTAAGAGGTTATCATTAAGCAAGTTCAAAAGGTACATGCATGTCATCAAGTTGAGAAGTTGTGTTGCATTTCAGTAGAAAACATATATTACGTACAATTATAAATGACATTTTTTCTAGTAAAGTAAACATCATTAATTATGCATCGTTATAGATATATACCTCCTTGCAGCAACTAATTAATTGTTGATCTCCCTAGGGCGGATCTATAGCCATTCAAAGGGTGGCTAAGCTAAGCCACCTCTATGATTTTAAAATTTCAGTTATGTATATTGAAATTTAATTGAATTTTGTATTTGTAGAACTTTTATATAGTTTAGCTAGCCCGCCTCATCATAAAATATTACATGTTTACTTGTAGCCTAGTGGTTAGAGCTTAATTTGTGGTTATGGAGAACTTGGGTTTAATTCTCACTGACCACATATATTGCATTTTAAATTTTAGTTTTCCATCAAGAATTTCTAGTTCCGCCCCTTGATCTCCCCAATAGCATATGCTCTTTATCATGCACACTCCACAATAAACCTCGAATAATTATATTTTGATTGGAAATGTGCTTGTATGCTTGACTCATTGTTATATTATCAATAAATAAAGAGGAGAGTTCAAATATCTTTATTACTTTGTATTCATTATGTCTCTGTTTTTTAAATTTTCTAATAACAAAAATTTTAAAATTTAAATACCAAAATAAAACCATTAAATGTGATATATTTTATTTTCTCTACATGCACATAAAAAATATCACTTTTCAATTTTAGTTTTATATAAATCAATAACTTAAAAATCAACGGCCAGACCTTTTTCACATCAATATATTATTGCAAGATCTTGATAACAATTTAAATAAAGTTAGATGTCATAATCTTTTATATGTGCATAGAAAAAATGATATCAACCTAATCTAATATTTTTATTTTGATATTTGAGTTTTTATTGTATGTTATGAAAGTTTTAAAAATAGAGATACAGAAATGAGACATATCAACTTTACTCCAATAAAATATGCATGAAACCTGGCCTTTAATTTCAATGAATATTGGGCCCTGAACTAAAGCCCATGAGGTCGACTGGTTTTTTTCATTTAAAAAAGGTTGGTGTTCGGTCTGTTCGGTCCAACCGGTTTTAAATATTTTACATATGAGCCCATGAACACCCCTAATTCCACATATCAATTGGTTACGCCGCTATTTCTTTTTCATTTATTAGCAAATACTTTAACAGATGCAATTGTTGATCACTGCATGCTTAACTTTCCATTTCCTAGATAGAGTTTGATCATGGATAAATTATGATGAAAGAGAACAATGTACATGCAGTTGGCGCCTCAACCTTTCATTTTGCATGATGCAACTGTTGGGTAAAGAAGTATTTCTCTATGGCACATATATAAATCCATGCATACGGTAATATTAATTAATTGTCCTTATTAATTAAATGTGAAAAACAGAGAGAAATTCCATAAGACCTAACCAACCTATAAAGAAATGAATATGCAAGAACCATATAATAGATCATATATCTCCAAATATTATTCCTTCGTCCACTATTTATGGACTTCCCCACAGATAAAGATAAACCTAAGTGATATAAAGAATTGGCCATAAATAGCCATGCGTGAAGAGGTAGCGAGTCGAATGCAGCCAAGGATGACTTGCCGGAAACCCAATTGCAAAGAGAGTTGGTGTTTTTGGGAAATTGCCGGCAGGTTGTCCTTGGCTCCGTATGGCTCTCTTCTTCTCACGCTTGGCTTTTTCATGGATACTAAGGCATCTCGACATTTTTTTTTATTCAGGAAATCAGACTTGCACTTGAATATTTATTAGAATTTTTTTAAACAAATTTCGAACATGCGGTGCATAAAACTTAAATTTAGGTAAGGATCATTGGTAATGTCTTTCTAACTAGATATATATTATGAGCATTTATGAATTGAAAGCAGGTAGGAACCGTGAATTACAAAAGAAGAAATATATATCCCCAAAACAAAGTTGCCTAAACAAGTTTTTAAGAGGTTCTAAACAAGTTCATTTGCTCTTTATATATATATATATATGAGTATGGCTAATTTGCTGCTGGCAGCATTTCGGCCAAGTGCTGCCAGCAGCAAATCTGCCATTCTGATGTTCAAACAACCGATCCGAACCGTTCAATATGTTCTAAATATTGAAATGTGCTTGGAGACCAAATTTTATATTTTTTGGAATTTCTTTACTATTTATTAAGCCACTTTCAAAATTCCAGATCATATGGTCCAGACTGTTTTTACTGTTCACCCGGATCTGGAATTTTCAAAGTGGCTTAATAAATAGCAAAAAAATTCCAAAAAATGTAAAATTTGGTCTCCAAGCACATTTCAATATTTAGAACATGTTGAACAGTTCGGATCGGTTGTTTGAACATCAGTATGGCAGATTTTCTGCTGACAGCACTTGGCCGAAATGCTGCCAGCAGCAAATTAGCCATACTCATATATATATATATATATATATATATATATATATATATATATATATATATATCATGCACACTCGAGTACAATCAATCTCGACTAAAGTATATTTTTCCTTCTTTTTTTTATTATTTGGTAATGTGCCCGTAGGCTAGACTCAGTGTTTTATTATGAATAATTAAATAAGACAACATGCAAGAACCCTGGTTTTTAATTTTTAATGAATATTGGGCCCTGGAAATTTTAATATTCAAACCATGTGAGTATTAGTAGAAACTTCAATTTTAATTTGCTAGTATGGTTCATTAAGTCCCAACCGGCCCAAGAAAATTGCCAAATAGACTCATTATTAATTTGTAGTCTCAAATAAATTTATTCGTTGTAATTTAGTACAATAAGAAACACCAACTAGTAAAATTTGCAAATCATTTTCCTTCAAGGAGCACTGGGAACTCCAACCCAAAAGTTTGTATATTTTCTTTTGTGAGATAATTTCACCAAGACAAACTACAATTAAGGTATAATAAATGCGTGAACATTTTTTAGATATTCAATGCATTAAAAGTTATGTTGCATGGATACAGGAACATATATTGTATCGGATACAACCATACGGTAGTTTTTTAAAATCTGAAATACGGCACGTGTGTATTTTTTAAGTATATTATTAATTCAACACTTATATTATTACAAATTTAGTAGAAAAACAAATGCATAGTTACACATTCATTCTCTCAAGCATCATAATTTACAACAAATTTAACTAGTTATTTAATTTAAAACTTAAAAGATCCACATCCCACATTCCATAACATCCATTATAAATTCAAATATATCGGTGGCGTATCGGGACGTATCGGAGACTGTATCGGCTAGTCAAATATATTAAAATAATCTGATACGCCACATGACGTATCAGATATGTATTGGAAGCATATTGGACATGTATCAGTATTCAATACATATCTGATACGGATATGGGACAATATATGAAATATATGAAGTATCGGGATAACATTGATTAAAAATAAGAGAAGGAAAAAAAAAAAGGTGATCGAAGACAAAAAAAACCTACTGGCTATATTTCATAAGTACATTGTCAAGTAAAAGGTTCATGAAAATTGTACATCGATCCAGGACGCTTGCCTTTTTTTTATCATGGCCAAAGTTGAGAAAGAATAGGTAAGATGCCCCAACCGCCTATCTCATTCAAAGTTGTACTATTAGGAGGTGGTGCAAGGGATTGTGGCAACTTAAAACAGCTTCTAATTGATCTCTTGGATTCAACCGCCTGTATCATTAATTAACAATAATTATTATTCTCATAGACTATATATGTGGTTAAAAAGGATCAATGTAGTGTAGTGCTCAAATTTGAGCAGATAAAATAATATAAGAGGGTATACCAAATTTAATGTCCAAAATAATATTATTTTATTAAGTAATAATCTATAAAAATTTTGATGTATTTTTAAAGTAGCATTTTTAGCTGTTGTATTTCATTCGATTTAAAATTAATTTTTTTCTCCAATACATAGTTTGAATTTTACGACGAATTTTTAAAAATAATCCATTTCAAAATATAGTACGAAAGGCAAAATGAGAAGTGGATTTTATGTTTATTACTGTTATTTCCTTGAGATTTTAAAAATCTTATTTGTTTTCTCAATTTCATTCTGAAAATGATATAATTAATAACAAAAATATAAAAAGTAATTCATAATATAATAGGCACAATTCCAGATAAACCATATCCGAGCAACTTTTTAAAGATAATTAAGAAATACTTGTTTGACCAAGACTACAATTAGATACCTTGAAAGGTTCTCCAATATTATTTTAGCGGATTTTGTTGGTCCAGTAAAAGAAGGAGAAAGGACCGAGAAAAAGGGAATAAAAATATGCAATCGAGATTTCAGATTCAATTTCAACAAATACATGACAGTAAATTAATTATTCAAAGCACACATACAACAAAAGAAAAATAAGAGAAGACAATGACAAATACTAAATAGGAGACTAAAATATTCACTGGAGGAGTCCGTGACTCTAATGTCTGCCTAAATCAATTGAAGGGACATGTTGGCATAAATTACGGACCAAATCAGCGTCGTAATCATCCACGTCTATCCAATTCAATTCTTGAAGGTTGGTAAGGTATTGTAACCCTTGAGGCACACCCAATTCCCAACATCTCGAAATCTCGAGTTCTTTAAGAATGGGCATTGCACCCTCCTCTATCTCCCATTCCTCCATTGATAAGTGAGAAAGATTCAAAACTTCTAACTGGCTAAAGCCTCCGGAGAAGCAGGTGGTTTTTTGACTTTCGAATGCTCTATCAAGGTGGAGAACCTTAAGGCAGCGTAGCTTCTCCAATACTGGCATTATATCCTGCTGGAACTCGTAAGCACTAATTTTGAGGTAAATGAGGTGACAGGGGAGCATATCCTCATCAAGCTGCTGGGTCAATTTAGTGGGGCTATCGTATCTAAGTGTGAGAGATTGTAAATGGTTATAAAATGGGAAACCTCTCATGTCAAGTGCGTCCAGTACGCTATGAACATTTTCTATATCAAGACAAGTTAGGTGTTCTAATGTGGATAGAAAAGTGACAACTGCCTTCCATGGAGATGATTTGGCCTCTAATATTAATGAACGTAAATTGGGTGTATGAGGTAACTCTATCTCCCATGATTGTGTGGCCCTCACCATACCAATAGTTTGCAAATTTGGTAATTTTGCTGATGCTGGGAGTTCTATATAATCTTTGTCAGAGACATGCCTCAGTGTCTTGATATTCCATGCACTCTTAGGAAACTCAAAGAAGTCGCCATCAATTGTTCTTAGACATGAGACTTGAAGGGTCTGCAGAAATTTCATTCTGCCTATCATTTTCTCAAAGAATTCTTGATCACGGTTGTCACTTACCCTCCCTTCAAGACTCAGATATCTTAACTGAGTCAATCCCACAAACATCCCCAACTCTACTATAGCTAAGTTCTCCCGTTGGTCTCCATTGCTTACCACTTTGAGCAGTCTTTGCTTAGAACAATTCGGCATGCTCCCGTAATAAAAGCACAAAAGAGTGTGGAGGTTTGGGCTCATTATAAGTTGATCACAATCTGGATTGTGAATTGCCACACGGCGTGCCTTGCTCAGGCTCATTTTATCATTTGGATTTGAATACACCAGGAGAAAGTTTTCCTCCTTGGCTTTTTGGAGAGCAAGATCTCGTAGTAGATCATGTATGCGTAGAGTTTCGATGGAACAATCCATATCCGATCTCCTTTCTACTTGAACCATGCTCCTAGTATAAAATGAGAAAAAAAGAATTAAGTACAATCATTACAGATATCATAAAGAAAATAGTTAGTATTAAAACAATTTAATTTAATATTGTATACATAAGCTGTGTATATCATTTTATGTTGATGTAACGTGCTATTTTAATGTTGTATACATAAGCTGGTTTTATTGAAATAAAGAAATAGAAAAACAAAACAAGTACTTTGATTTTTTTTTCATGCATAGCAAGATCTGTATAATTTTTATCACTGAATCTCTATGCATGAAAAAATTAAGATACTATTTTTTTCCAATATTTTCTACAGAAAAAATTCTCCAAATCCGCTGCTACCTATTTAATTTTTTTTTATTTTTTGTCGAATGGTCAGCTCAAACAGAGCTGAAATTTTTATTAATATCCAAAATTAATAAATAATTTCAAAATCTACACCTCAGGCAAAGGAATTTCGAAATCTGTCCAAACCGGAGATTAAATTCCCGGTTTCTGGCCGTTAAATCAGAAATTTATTTTTCCAGTTTTCAAATTCTAGAACCGGGAATTAAATTTCAGGTTTTGGTTTTGGAATTCCAAAACCGGAAATTATATTCCTAGTTCTATGTTTAAAAAAAAAAAAAAGAATATGTTATAATTTATTTATTTTTTGTATTGAAATACTAGAAATATTTTATATATTTCTTTGAAAATACATGGAATACTATATAATTTGATTTATTAGAAAGACTGCGACAAATAACCCGGATCAACATTTTTCAGGTCGGATGTTTCGCCGCTATAAGAAAAATTAAAATATTTCTTTGTGTTCTTGTGCTATGTTTTCATGATGGTCATATTGTATAATGTTGATGTGGTCACAGATAATAATAATGGGAAAACTAGGGCTAGAGGAGAGTTCATGGAGAAAAATTGCTTCACAGGTGCTGTGTGATTAATTATTATACACTTGGAATATTTCTTTTACAATTTCTTGCAATTTGAGCAAATTAATTTAAGACAGGTTTGGAATTTCTTTTTTCTTTTTCTGAGGGTATGAATAAAATTTCGGCCAAATTTTCATCTGGTGTCTACTGTATGGGGGCCCACATTGTCAATATAATACACTATTCTATTATAAACTTGCACATAAACAAGAAAAAGTACTCAAATTCTTCTCATTCATAATAAAAACAATTACAGAAACATAATTAATTGTATATATTTATGTCAAAAAATGTATTCAATTACATTATCATTATTGAATTATTTTAACAGAGCAGTTTAATATAAGAGGAGGGATCAAGTTACAACAAAGTTACAACAACCATTTGTTTCATTTCCAAAGTCCAAATCGTTGATTCAAACTGTTCAACATGATCTCCACAATAAAGTGCTTGCAGATCAAATTTTATATTTTTTGAATTTTTTTACTATTTATTAAGTATTTTACAAAAAATAGTTATATTCAGACCATTGAATTTTGTACCCATCTTAATAAATAGTGTAAAAATTAAAAAAAATGTAAAATTTGATCTGCAAGCACATTTTATTTAGATAATCATGTTGAACGGTTTGGATCGACGATTTGGACTTTGAAATTGAAAATGGTTGTTGTAACTCAAATTTGTTGTAACTTGATCCCTCTTAATATAATTAATTTAACAGAGCAGTTTTTTTATTCATGCAGCGCACAAACCATATGCACCTCTGTTTTGATTCTATTGTCTGTGCGCTGCACCAAGCCAAAACTGCTATGTTAAAATCTTTACCCAAAATTGAGCATTACCTTGGCCTCATATTATAGCAACTCAAATCAACTAAATTATCATAATTAAATCCATAAGCCGTAATTACAGGATACCTCCAGTCTTTGGGAATCCAAAATAATATGTGGTACCGAACAAGTGTGGGTCCACACAATACAGCGGCAGCACGATCTGATCAGTGCCTTATTATCAAGTACACGTAGATCATATATTTCTGAACCATACTATCACCACCCCATTACCATTACCATTTCTCTTCAAATTGGGGTTCTGATACCTCTTAAATGCCTCCTCCGACGCAATTGAAACTCCTTCGGGGGTAATTCTGGGTACCATGTAGTATTTCCGGGAAGAAGAACTGGGTCGACTACAACTGGGTCGACTTAGACAGGGATTGAAGGAATTGAACTGAGTATGTTTGGGGGAGAGAGAGAGATTGTGAAAGGGAGAGAGGGATTAGGAGTGACATTACTGTTTATCTTTAGAAGTTTTTAAGGGAAGAGAGAAAAAGTTGTTGTTGGAGAAGGAGGGAAGAGCTACTATTCAAAAAAAAAAAAAAAAAAAAAGAAAAGGAGGGAAGAGCTGAGTGGTTCCACGTGGCAACGTTGTAGACCAATGGCAATGGAGCATCTAAGGTAACATAATAATATTTTTTGTTTACATCTCCACCGTTATATCAGAATCCGCACGAATATTGAAAAGGTTGTGCATTCCAACTTGATTCGGATTGGTGATCAGATGGTAAGAATCTAAACAAATATATATAGTTTGTTATCTCAGATGATATGGATTCTGAGTGAGGTTGCGGTGATATGCATAGCGCAGATAGGTTCGTACTTTGAATTGATATAAATTTTATTTGAAGACTATATTTTATATTGTTAGAATAATTTTAGTTTTTTAGATAAGTAGAAAATCATTAGATCATCTGATATTTGATCTACCTAAAAGTAGTAAAAAAATAAAAAAATTAAAAATTTTGTTTTTAAATATATTTTCATACGGAGATCATGTTAAATGATTTAGATCAACTGTATGGACTTTAGAAATGAAAATATTAATCTATTGTATGGATCAATCTGTGATATGCCTAGTCAATTATAACATATAATCCCTCTTACAAAATACTTTTATGTTTATTCTTGTCATTTCCTTGAAAAATCTTATTTGTTTTCTCAATTTCGTTCTGAAAAAAAATATTAACAAAAAGATAAAAAAATTCATAATATAATAGGCGCAATTCCATGTATCTCTTAGCTCAGTTAGCAACTTTTAAAGAATATTAAGAAATACTTGTTTGACCAAGTACGACTAGAATGATCTACAATTAGATACCTTGAAAGGTTCTCCAATATTATTTTAGCGGATTTTGTTGGTCCAGTAAAAGAAGGAGAAAGGACCGAGAAAAAGGGAATAAAAATATGCAATCGAGATTTCAGATTCAATTTCAACAAATACATGACAGTAAATTAATTATTCAAAGCACACATACAACAAAAGAAAAATAAGAGAAGACAATGACAAATACTAAATAGGAAGACTAAAATATTCACTGGAGGAGTCCGTGGCTCTAAAGTTCGTCCAAATCAATTGAAGGGACATGTTGGCATAAATTGCGGACCAAATCAGCCTTGGAATCATCCACTCCTCTCCACCTCAATTTTTGAAGGTTGGTAAGGTATTGTAACCCTTGAGGCACACCCAATTCATCACAACCATCAATCGTGAGTTCTTTAAGAATGGGCATTGCACCCTCCTCTATCTCCCATTCCTCCATTGATAAGCATAAAATCTTCAAAACTTCTAACTGGCTAAAGCTTCCGGAGGAGCAGGTGGTTTTTTGACTATCGAATGCTTGAAAAAGGTGGAGAACCTAAGGCAGCGTAGCTTCTCCAATACTGGCATTATATCCTGCTGGAACTCGTGACCATGAATATGCAGATAAATGAGGTGACATGGGAGCATATCCTCATGAAGCACCTGGGTCAATTTAGTGAGGCTAATGTAAGAAAGTGTGAGAGATTGTAAATGGTTATAAAATGGGAAACCTCTCATGTCAAGTGTATCCAGTACGCTATCATCATGCCTTATACCGAGATTAGTTAGGTGTTTTAATGTGGATAGAAAAGGGACAACTGCCTTCCATGTAGATGATATGGCCTCTAATAGTAATGAACGTAAATTGGCCTCCTCTATCTCCCATGATTGTGTGGCCCTCACCCGACTAATAGTTTGCAAATTTGGTAATTTTGCTGATGCTGGGAGTTCTATAGGAAAGTTAGAGACATGCCTCAGTGTCTTGATATTCCATGCACTCTTAGGAAACTCAAAGTAGTCGCCATCAATTGTTTTTAACGAGACGGAAAGGGTCTGCAGAAATTTCATTCTGCCTATCGCTTTCTCAAAGAATTCTTGATCACGGTTGTCACTTAGCCTCCCTTCAAGACTCAGATATCTTAACTGAGTCAATCCCACAAACATCCCCAACTCTATTTTGTTCTCCTCTTTGTCTCCAATGCTTACCACTTTGAGCAGTCTTTGCTTAGAACAATTCGGCATGCTCCCCTCATAAAAGCACAAAAGAGTGTGGAGGTTTGGGCTCATTATAAGTTGATCACAATCTGGATTGTGAATTGCCACACGGCGTGCCTTGCTCAAACTCATTTTATCATTTGGATTTGAATACACAAGGAGAAAGTTTTCCTCCTTGGCTTTTTGGAGAGCAAGATCTCGTAGTAGATCGTGTATGCGTAGAATTTCGATGGAACCATCCATATCGGATCTTTGATGTACTTGAACCATGCTCCTAGCATAAAATGAGAAATAAAAATTAAGTACAATGATCAGATATCATAAAGAAAAAAGTTAGTATTAAAACAATTTAGTTTAATATTGTATACATAAGCTGTGTATATCATTTTATGTTGATGTAACGTGCTAGTTTAATGTTGTATACATAAGCTAGTTTATCACTGAATCTTCTATGCATGAAAAAATTAAGATACAATTTTTTTCCAATATTTTCTACAGAAAAAATTCTCCAAATCCGCTGCTACCTATTTAATTTTTCTTTATTTTTTGTCGAATGGTCAGCTCAAACAGAGCTGAAATTTTTATTAATATCCCAAATTAATAAATAATTTCAAAATGTACACACCAGGCAGACGAATTTCGAAATATGTCCAAACCGGAGATTAAATTCCCGATTTCAGGCCGTAAAACCGGAATTTTTATTTAAAAAAAAACAGAAAATGTTATAATTTATTTATTTTTTGTATTGAAATATTAGAAATATTTTATATATTTCTTTGAAAATAGATGGAATACTATATAATTTAATTTATTAGAAAGACTGCGACAAATAACCTAGATCAACATTTTTCAATCCGGATTTTTCGCGGCTGTAAGAAAAATTAAAATATTTTTGTGTGTGTTATTGGAAGAAAATAAAAATGTTTTGAATCTGTGTTATTGATCCGGTTCAAATTCACTTCTAGATAAATACAGAAAATATTGTGATCCTTCTATTTTTAAAAAACTAAAACTTTTAAGTTATTTAAATATTATTTGTCAGAGAAAAAAATTTGTGTCAGAGAAGTCATTATTACATTTTTTTGTTTGTTAAAAAATAGAAGAATTCAAGTATTTTCTATATTTGCCTTGAAGTGACTTTTGAACCGAGATCAAAATTCAGATTCAAAATATTTTTATTTTTTTCCAATAACACATAAATAAATATTTTAATTTTTCTTTTTTCTCCGGTTTGGGCATTTTTCAAATTCTTCGGCGTCAGGGTGTAGATTGTAAAATTGTTTAATTATTTTGGATATTAATAAAAATTTCGGCAAACATAGTGTCATCACGGAATTCGCAGCCCCATGATTCTAAAATATCAATATTTGTTATTACTTATTATATTTTCCAAAATATAATTCTGAGACTTAACTTTTAACATAATAAAAATGTCGGCGCTTGGGTGGTGCGTGGGCCTACAATTTTCCTTTCTATCATTTTTTTCAATTAAACAATTTAGTTTAAAGACTATTTAATTAAAACCAGCACGTTACATCAACATGTGTAAATCATTAAATGAAGATGTAATACCTTTGTACGAGATCCTCTAAGAAACTCTCCGTAGTTTCTTCCAATGTTCTATTATATTCTTGTGGTATGAAGTCCTCTGCAATCCACCTTCGAAGTAATGATGGGGCATCAATATAACTGTCTTCGGGAAATGCAGCAAAGTACATAAAGCACGACTTCATAGCAAATGGGAGGTCCTCATAGCTAGTGCCTATTATCTCGCTACAATTTTTTCCTTCGACATGCCAACTCATTGTCCGGAACACGCTACTCCAAACAGCATGGCTGCGAGGCTTCTTTGATAAGAAACCACCTAAAACCACCAATGCGAGAGGAAGCCCACCACACTTGTGGACAAATTGATCTAGAATATCAGAAAGATCATCAAAAGAATTTCTATTTAGATCATGATTAGGAAAAACAGTTTTTAAGAAAAGCTCTCGGCTTAACTCCTCAGTTAAGAACTGGAGCTTGTATGGTTCACTTATGGGATCCATGCTCTTAGGAACATCAGCGAACCTAGTGGTTACAAGTACTCTACTCCCATTTTTTTCATCTAGGAATGCCGCATCAATTTGAGTCCATAGATCGATTGTCCAGACATCGTCTAGGACTATGAGGTACTTTTTACCACTAAGAGATTTGTGAATCTTAGTAAAAATCACTTGTGTTTCATTTGGAAGATCACTCAATTTCATAGAAGGATCAATTAATTCTCGCAATATCTTTCTCGAAACATCAGTTATTTCGAACTTTTCAGAAATAGCTATCCATATGCGAACTCCAAATTGTCCTTTGACATCATTACTGCAAAAAGAAAAGATTATATTAGACATTAATATAACCAAAATACGATGATGAAGGACTCGATAAATTTATATACGTGAATATGGAAAAGTGGGTAAACTGAAAATTATGATTTGCATTGGCGCCAATCTATTGGGTTAGGGTTGGGCCATTAGACTGGGGACATCTATATATATATATATATATATATAAATTTAATAAAGCACTTTTTTTTAAATTCATCATACATTGAGGACTCGAGATATATAATGACCAAATTAAGCTGACCTTTTTCTCATAAAATACAAGTTTTACATTAAGAAAATATATTAACGATGTTTTCTAATTTAATTATCTTAACTAAAGTGTGTAATTTTTATAAACGAAATTAGTGAAAAAAATTAAAACTGGGAGAAAGGTGAATTTGAATCAAATTAATAGTAAATGACACAATTTAGAAAATAAAAAAGCGCATACCAATTATACACTTTTCGTGCAAGAGTAGTCTTTCCGAGTCCACCGGTCCCGCAAATTGAGACCACCGAACGTCTTGTAGTGGTCTCATCAAGCAACTCCTTGACAATGTAGTCCTGGTCTGCCTTGAAGCCAATAATATCAGGATCAATATCAGGTAGTACCGTTGGCCTGATGGGTAGTTTGATATCTCCAGCACTGCCCTCACCCAAATTATTTATGCCATATCTGACTCTGCTCTCTTCGATCTCTTTCATCTTTTCTAGTATTTGGTTTATCTCATTTACAAGGTTATGTACAGCTGGTAGATTTTTGGGATTTCTGAGCATGTTTTTTATGGCCCCACACAGGCATGACTTTTGTGGATTTTGAGGGATCTCCATGAGAAAGGTGTCTATGACATCTTCTGTAGAATGGGCGATATCTCTAATCTCCTTGACCCAATTTTTTTGCCTTTCGTCTTTTATCGGCTTCCTGTCAGCATCTTTGAGAAACGCCTGAATCCGTGTGAGTTCACGGCTGACTTTCTCAACTTGCTCATTGACACTGTATAAGTGCAAAACCTCATTAACTACAGCATCACCCAGCTTGCCGAGCACCAAATTAACAATGGTCTCAGCCATCTCTGTTGTATATGTGAGCTGAAACGAGAGAGTGATATATTAAAGAAATTTGAGAGTGGATATATATTTTGGGTGGTCGAATTAGAAGACGAGCGCCGAGAGAAAACGGTGTCAATTTTGAGGAGACGAGTCTGGGCAGCAAAATAAATAGAGATAAGAGGGACTATGGGACCCATCGAACAATTAGAGACGTACGGGAGTCATTAAAACATCTCTTTCTCTCTCTAAATCGAGAGTGAGGTGTTACGGAAAGAATTTTTTTTATACAATTCGTAATCTTCAAGAATATGGAGAAGTATGTGAGGAGGCAATATTAAGTGCAAGAATATGGAAAAGTATATATGTGATCGAGAGAGGCAATATTAAGTGCAAGAATTTGGGAATGTATATATGTCAGATAGGACAATAATAAGTGCAAGAATATGGAAAAGGAGCACTTGTAACTATCACTTTACACTTTACAGCACATGAAGCGGATATATAACTATTACTTAAAAAGATGGGCCTTTTAATGTTCTATGGACCAAATCTTTTTTAGAGAATCTAAATTATTACTTTGCTTTACTAAAAGTGATTTTAAATTACTTTAGGGCCGGCCTAGCTCTCCCCCGTGATCAATCCCCCGATTGATCCCCCGACTTTGGATAAGGCGATATTAATGGGGGGACCGCAACTGCCTCCGCTAAAAACGCGTTAAAAACAAGCTAAACGCGTTAAAAACAAAGAAAACGCGTTAAAAATAGGAGGGGACCACACAACCGACAAAGAAAACGCGTTATTAACTGGGGGGACCGCATAACCGTCAGCTCATTTTATGACCTGGCGGTAAGTATTCATCTGTGACAAAACAAATATTCATCCAGCTATACGCAGGTATTCACGTTTGCAATAGAAGCATATTAGGATTCATTACAACATTCATTACGCGTTGTTAATTGGGGACCACACAACCGACAAAAGAAAACGCGTTATGAAGTGGGGGGACCGCATAACCGACAAAAGAAAACACGTTAATAAGTGGGGGGACCGCATAACCGTCAGCTCGTTTTATTAGAAATTTGCGGTAAGTATTCATCTGTTTCACAACTAGTATTCACCCATCTGTATGAAGGTACTCATCACCACAAACAACATACGTTGCGGACAGGGGGAGGGACCACATGCAAGTAGCGAAACCGGAAATACATAAACAAGTAATAACACGATTTGACAACACGTGCCTACAAAACCCCTTTTCCTTTTTGGGATACGACCTTCGTTTGACACCACTCTTTTTGGATATTTGGTGCACATAAACACATAATGAGTGCTTATGTTACCAATCTTGTGATTTGACCTTTTGCATATGCTAAATCCACATTGAAATCCATACAATTGATAGTATGAATGTGCATCGTCTATGGAATCAAACTCATCCCCAACTGCTGGTTCTCTCACACGATGATCATCATCATCATCATCATCAGCATCATCAGCATCATCAGCAGCATCAGCTTCTACTTCAGTATTTTCTGGTTGATCTTCCCCACTTTCAATGTCAACAGCCTCCTTATTTAGGTCAAAATCAAATATACTCTCCTTGCTGCCTACACTATCAACCACTCTCTCATTTTCACGATGAACCTCTTCAAAATGTTGATAAAGGTTCACCTCATCAACTTCTAAATTACTATTCTCCATCCACATCTCATCTCCGCAGATTTCATTGAGATCAAAACTCATCCTGAAAAAACAACTACTTAGTGTAAATACAGGTATTCACACCAAATGTAATAAGTATTTATCCAAATTGCAGATAGTATTCATCCAGAAAATAGAATGTATTCATCATACGACCCAATTATTCATCCTATAAAAACCATGTAATAAGTATTCATCCCAAATACCAAAAGTATTTATCTCAAATGTTGACAGTATTGATTTACGACCCAAGAATTCATGCAACAGTATTTAACATCAATTCACAAATAATGTAAGCAATATTCATCTCCAATACAAGAAGTATTCATCCAATATGGAGAAAGTATTTACCCAAGTTGTATTTATCCCTAATGCAGAAAGTATTTATCCAAAATACAGAAAGTATACAAAATGCTGATATTATTAATTTACGATCAAAGTATTCATCCAACAGTATTTAACATTAATTAACAACTAATGTAAGAAGTATTCATCCAACATGTAGAAGTATTCACCCCATTTCATAAGAAGTATTAATTCCAAATGCATAAAGTATTTATCACAAATATTGACAGTATTCATTCACGATCCAATTATTCATCCACAAAAATTAACATCAATTCACTTTTAATGTAAGAAGTATTCACCCAAATAAAAGAAATATTCATCCAACAGTATTTAACACATTTATAAGATTGTCAGATTCATATGAAATTTTCAAATTGCAGTAATAAAATAGCGATTTCAGATGTCACCAAGAGAAATCACAACATGAAGATCAGAGTTCAAAAATGAAATCAGATCGCATCAACATTTCATTACCTGATCAGAGAATAGCCGGAGCAAGGAAGTTCGTCGGAGCGTCGGAGCAAGGAAGATCGTCGGAGAGTCCCAGCGGGTGAGATCGTAGGAGCGTCCGAGCGGAGAAGATCCTCGGAGCGTCCGAGCGTCCGAGCGTCGGAGCGTCCAATTAGGGTCCGCCTAGCTCTCCCCCGTGAAAGCGGCGCGCGTCGGAGAATCCCAGCTGCGATCGCTTGAGAAAAGAGAGAGAAAGCGGCGCGCGTCGGAGAATCCCAGCTGCGATCGCTTGAGAAAAGAGAGAGAAAGCGGCGCGCGGGGAGAGAAAGGAAACAAAATTCAAAAAAGGAAAGGTAATTAAACGGGTAAGTGGGTTAACCGGTAAAAACAGTTAACTATCATTAACTGTTTCCTTAACGGCCACGGGGGATGAAACGGGGGATGGGAAGCCGGAGGAAATTATAATTACCCATTACTTTATACTACCGTTTTTATTGTGGCTGTATTTTCAGTAAGATATACGGCAATAACAAAGTAAGTTCCCTTATTCTTGATAATTGCATAGTTAAACGTGACAACTACATTTTCTTTTTCAATTTACCAAATATTAAAAGGATCAAATAGAAACTTTTTAGTGAAATACATTTTCTCCATTTTTTACAAAGTGATCGAGTTCAAACTTTCTACTTTAGTTAAAAGCGTGTTAATTATTAATTTGTCTAATAAAATTCTCTTTTTTATTTTTTCGGAAAGAAGTTGCGTAATGAAATTGTATTTAAATTGGAAATATCCGGGACATAATCCAATTAAATAAGATTTTTAAAACTAATAATAGTCGGCCCAAAAAACCCAAAATATCCAACCCAATATAATACCTATATATTTTCCTCAGCAGGTAGCATGCATGTTCATTATTTATCTTTTTTCTCCCTTTATCTAATCATTTTATATAGGAAACAATAGAACAAAAAAATCTAAGTGGGTGTTCGGTGGGGGTAGATTAAGCCTCATTAGAGTTCCTTAAGCCTTATTATATATTCCTGCAATATTCTTTTACAATTTCTTGCAATTGGAGCAAATTAGTTTAAGACAGGTTTTTGCTTCCATAAATAATTTAAGAAAGGTTTCGAATTTTTTTTTCTGAGGGAATGAATAAAAATTTCGGCAAAATTTTCATTAGGTGTCTGCTGTGTGGGGCCCACATTGTAAATTTCATACAGCAATCTATTATAAAGTTACACATAAACAAAAAAGTACTCAAATTCTTCTCTTACCCATGGCCAGTGATCCCTCTTAGCATCCACCTTGGCCATTACAACAAGACTGCCCATCTCTCTCAGCTCTGTCGAATGATGTCAATTAATTTAAAAAAAAAAATAGATGAAGTACTTCAGAATTTGAATGTACTAGAAGAACCAAGATAATTTCTTTATTTACTCCTAAGATGACTTTTGAACCAGGATTAATAACTCAGATTCAAATATTTTTATTTTTTTTTCTAGTAACACAGAAAGAAATATTTTAATTTTTCTTACAACTGCAAAAAATCCGACCTAAAAAATGTTGATCCAGGTTATTTGTTGTCGTATTTCTATTAAATTCAATTCTATAATATTCCATCTATTTTCAAAAAAATATAAAAATATTTCTAATATTTTAATAGAAAAAATAAAAAAAATCATACATCTTCTATTTAATTAAATTAGAAATTCTATTTCCGGTAAATAATTCAACGGAAATCAGGTGAATAATCTACTGGAAATTCAGTGAATTCCGGTAAATAATCTACTCAATTGATCATATTTGAAAATTTGTCTAAATAGGATGTACAAGTACATTTTGATATGAAGATTATATTTATCGATTCGAATCGACTGTTTGAACTAAAAATAAAGATATGAATCCATAGCACAGGTCGATCTGTAATATGCATATTACCATAGCCTCACTCTTTTGCAAATTACCATGCAACTAAGACATGAATGAAGGACAACTTGATGCGAAAATTGAGGGTTAAGATTTTAACAGAGCAGATTTAGCTTCATGCAGCGCACAAACCATATGCACCTCTGTTTTGATTGTATAGTCCATGCGCTGCATTAAGCCAAACCTTGGGGTACCTCTTAGCATCCACCTTGGCCATTACAACAAGACTGGCCATCTCTCTCAACTCTGTCGAATGATGTCAAATCAATTTAAAAAAAAAATAGATGGAATACTTTAGAATTTGAATATACTAGAAGGACCACGATAATTTCTTTATTTACTCCTAAGTGACTTTTGAACCGGAATTAATAACTCAGATTCAAAATATTTTTATTTTTTTTCCAGTAACACACAAAGAAATATTTTAATTTTTCTTACTACTGCAAAAAATCCGACCTAAAAAATGTTGATCCAGGTTATTTGTTGCCGTATTTCTAGTAAATTCAATTCTATAATATTCTATCTATTTTCAAAGAAATATAAAAATATTTCTAATAGAAAACAATCAATTCTATAATATTCTATCTATTTTTTAGGGGTCAATATTAGAGAGAGAGAGACTTAAACTGTATGTGCAGCGCATGCTTTAGCCAGTGAAGGAATTATATCTTTGGGTTTGCCGTGTCTCACTAGCCGGTCTAGATCTTTAATTAAGAGGTTCTTTTTAAGGTCACTAAGACATTCTATCAAAAACTTGGCCCTCAATGATCGATGCACAAATTTTAAACAAGGAAATTAATTTAATCAAATAGATAGAATATAACATTTGTAAATTGAATGAACCTTCTTTCAGTTTGTCCATTTTGTTAATTTTCCATTAATACTTACAGCTGCAATTGTTGATCACTGCCTAATTAACCTTCCATTTCCTAAATAGAGTTTGATCATGGATAAATTATGATGAAAGATAACAAATGTACATGTAGTTGGCGCCTCAACCTTTTATTTTGCATGATGCAAAAGTTGGGTAAAGAAGTATATATCTCTCTATGGCACATATATAAATCCATGCATACGGTAGTATTAATTAATTGTCCCCAAAATTTAAATGTGAAAAACAGAGAAATTCCATAAGACCTAACCAACCTATAAAGAAATTAATATGCAATAACCATATATTAATTAGAGCATATATCTCCAAATATTATTCCTTCTTCCACTATTTATAGCCTTCACCACAGACAAAGATCAACTGAAGAGAACAAAATTGAGAGAAAGAGCAGTAGTGATATAAAGATTTGGCCATAAATAGCCATGCGTGAAGAGGTAGCGAGTCGAATGCAGCCAAGGATGACTTGCCGGAAACTGAATAAATCCAATTGCGCGAGAGTTGGTGTTTTTGCGAAATTTCCGGCAGGTTGTCCGTGGCTCCGTATGGCTCTCTTCTTGTCACGCTCGGCTTTTTCATGGATACAAAGGCATCTAGACATTTTTTGTTTTTTTTGAGGAAATCTGCCTTGCACTTGAATATTTATTAGAATTTTTTTAACCATAATTCGAGACATGTGGCGATCTGCATAAAGCTTTAATTTAGATAAGGATCAGTGGTAATTAATGTCTTTTTAACTAGATATTATGAACATTTTGAGTTGAAGGCAGATAGCAAGCGTGAATTACAAAAGAAAAAAATATATATCTCCAAAATAAAGTTCCCAAAACAAGTTTTTAAGAGGTTCTAAACACTCGAGTACAATAATTAAATAAGACATATGCAGGAACCCTGGTTTTTAATTTAAATGAATTTTGGGCCCTGGAACAAAGCCCATTAGGCCCAAGAAATTTTATTAAAGAAACCATGTGATGATTAGTAGAAACTTCAAATTTAATTTGCTAGTATGATTCATTAAGCCCCAACCGGCCCAAGAAAATTGCCAAATATACTCATTATTAATTCATTATTAATTTGTTAGTCCCAAATAAATTTATTCGTTGTAATTTAGTACAATAAGAAACCAACTAGTAAATTTGCAAATATTATTCCTTCAAGGAGCATTGGGAACTCCAACCCAAAACTTTGTATATTTTATTTTATGAGATAATTTCATCATGACTTTATATGCAGTTAACATGTATAGTGACCAAGAACAAATATTGCGACTACAATTAAGGTATAATAAATGCGTGAACATTTTTTAGATATTCAATGCATTAAAAGTTATGTTGCATGGATACAAGAACAAATATTGTATCGGATACAACGGTACGATATTTTTTTTAAATCTGAAATACGATACGTGTATATTTTTAATTATATTATTAATTCAACACTTCTATTATTACAAATTTAGTAGAAAAACAAATGCATAGTTACACATTCATTCTCTCAACCATCATAATTTACAACAAATTTAACTAGTTATTTAATTTAAAACTTAAAAGATCCACATCCCACATTCCATAACATCCATTATAAATTTAAATATATCGGGGGCGTATCGGGACGTATGGGAGACTGTATCGACTAGTCAAATATATTAAAATAATCTGATACACCACATGACGTATCAGATATGTATTGGAAGCATATTGACATGTATCAATATTCAACACATATCTGATACGGATATGGGACAATATATGAATTATCGGAATAACATAGATTAAAAGTAATAGAAGGAAAAAAAAAAAAGGTGATCGAAGACAAAAAACCTACTGGCTATATTTCATAAGTACATTGTCAAGTACAAGGTTTATGAAAATTGTACATCGATCCAAGTTAACCGAGAGTAGGTAAGATGCCCCAACCGCCTATCTCATTCAAAGTTGTACTATTAGGAGGTGGTGCAAGGGATTGTAGCAACTTAAAACAGCTCCTAAGTGGTTAAAAAGGATCAATGTAGTGTAGTGCTCAAATTTGAGCAGATAAAATAATATAAGAGGGTATACCAAATTTAATGTCCAAAATAATATTATTTTATTAAGTAATAATCTATAAAATATATTTTTTAAGTTGCATTTTTAGCTGTTGTATTTCATTTGATTTAAAATTAAATTTTTTCTCCAATACATAGTTTGATTTTTACGACGAAATTCTAAAAATAATCCTAGTTCAAAATATAGTACGAAAGGCAAAATGAGAAGTGGATTTTATGTTTATTCTTGTTATTTCCTTGAGATTTAAAAAATCTTATTTGTTTTCTCAATTTCATTCTGAAAATGATATAATTAATAACAAAAATATAAAAAGTAATTCATAATATAATAGGAACAATTCCAGATAAACCATATCCGAGCAACTTTTTAAAGATAATTAAGAAATACTTGTTTGACCAAGACTACAATTATATACCGTTGAATGGTTCTCCAATATTATTTTAGTGCAATTTTGTTGGTCCAGTAAAAGAACGAGAAAGTACTGAGAAAAAAAAGAATATAAATATGCAATTGAGATTTTCAGATTCAATTTCAACAGATACATGACAGTAAATTAATTATACAAAGCACACATACAACAAAAGAAAAATAAGAGAAGACAATGACAAATACTAAATAGGAAGACTAAAATTTTCACTGGAGGACTCCGTGGCTCTAATGACTGCCTAAATAAATTGAAGGGACATGTTGGCATAAATTGCGGACCAAATCAGCCTTGGAATCACCCACGCCTAACCACTTCAATTTTTGAAGGTTGGTAAGGTATTGTAACCCTTGAGGCACACCCAATTCACCACATCTCCAAATCTTGAGTTCTTTAAGAATGGGCATTGCACCCTCCTCTATCTCCCATTCCTCCATTGATAAGGACCAAAGCTGCAAAACTTCTAACTGGCTAAAGCTTCCGGAGGAGCAGGTTGTTTTTCGACTTTCGAATGCTTTTTCAAGTATGAGAACCTTAAGGCAGCGTAGCTTCTCCAATACTGGCATTATATCCTGTTGGAACTCGTAACACTTAATAGAGAGATAAATGAGGTGAAATGGGAGCATATCCTCATGAAGCAGCTGGGTCAATTTAGTGGAGCTAGTGTAAAGAAGTGTACATGTGAGAGATTGTAAATGCTTATAAAATAGGAAACCTCTCATGTCAAGTATGTCCAGTATACTATCATCATGCACTATTTGGAGATCAGTTAGGTGTTCTAATGTGGACAGAAAAGTGACAATTGCCTTCCATGGAGAGGATTCGGCGTTTAATTCTAATGAATGTAAATTGGGTACATGAGGTAACTCTATCTCCCATGATTGTGTGGCCATCACAGTTGCAATAGTTTGCAAATTTGGTAATTTTGCTGATGCTGGGAGTTCCAAATTAACGTCAAAGACATGCCTCAGTGTCTTGATATTCCATGCACTCTCTGGAAACTCAAAGTAGGCTCCATTCATTTGATTTAGCCCTGACACTTCAAGGGTCTGAAGAAATTTCATTCTGCCTATCACTTTCTCAAAGAATTCTTGATCACGGTTGTCACTTAGCCTCCCATAAAGACTCAGATATCTTAACTGAGTCAATCCCACAAACATCCCCAACTCTATTATGTTATGAGGACAGCTTACCACTTTGAGCAGTCTTTGCTTAGAACAATTCGGCATGCTCCCTTCATAAAAGCACAAAAGAGTGTGGAGGTTTGGGCTCATTATAAGTTGATCACAATCTGGATTGTGAATTGCCACACGGCGTGCCTTGCTCAAACTCATTTTATCATTTGGATTTGAATACACCAGGAGAAAGTTTTCCTCCTTGGCTTTTTGGAGAGCAAGATCTCGTAGTAGATCGTGTATGCGTAGAGTTTCGATGGAACCATCCTTATCCGATCTACGATCTACTTGAACCAAGCTCCTAGCATAAAATGAGAAAAAAAAATTAAGTACAATGATTACAGATATCATAAAGAAAATAGTTAGTATTAAAACAATTTAGTTTAATGTTGTATACATAAGCTGTGTATATCATTTTATCTTGATGTAACGTGCTAGTTTAATGTTGTATACATAAGCTGGTTTTATTGAAATAAAGAAATAGAAAAACAGAAAAAGTACTTTGATTTTTTCATGCATAGCAGGATCTGTATAATTTTTATCACTGAATATTCTATGCATGAAAAGATTAAGATACTATTTTTTTCCAATATTTTCTACAGAAAAAATTCTCCAAATTCGCTGCTACCTATTTAATTTTTCTTTATTTTTTGTCGAATGGTCAGCTCAAATAGAGCCAAAAAATTTATTAATATCCAAAATTAATAAATAATTTCAAAATCAACACCTCAGGCAGAGGAATTTCGAAATCTGTCCAAACCGGAGATTAAATTCCCGGTTTCTGGCCGTAAAACCAGAAATTTATTTTTCCAGTTTTCAAATTCTAGAACCGGGAATTAAATTTCAGGTTTTGTTTTTGGAATTCCAAAACCGGAAATTATATTCCTGGTTCTATGTTTAAAAAAAAAAAAACAGAATATGTTATAATTTATTTATTTTTTGTATTGAAATACTAGAAATATTTTATATATTTCTTTGAAAATACATGGAATACTATATAATTTGATTTATTAGAAAGACTGCGACAAATAACCCGGATCAACATTTTTCAGGTCGGATGTTTCGCGGCTATAAGAAAAATTAAAATATTTCTTTGTGTGTTATTGGAAAAAAATAAAAATGCTTTCAATTTGAGTTATTGATCCCGGTTCAAAAGTCACTTCTAGATAAATACATAAAATATTGTGATCCTTCTATTTTTGAAAAAACTAAAACTAAGTTATTTAAATATTAGTTGTCAGAGAAAAAATTTGTGTCAGAGAAGTCATTATTACATTTTTTTTTTCAGAAATTGAAGAATTCAAATTTTTTTTATATTTGCTTAGAAGCGACTTTTGAACCGAGATCAATAATTCAGATTCAAAATATTTTTATTTTTTTCCAATAATACACAAAGATATATTTTAATTTTTCTTTTTTCTCCGATTTAGGCATTTTTTCTTCGGCGTCAGGGTGTAGATTGTAAAATTGTTTAATTATTTTGGATATTAATAAAAATTTCGGCAAACAGAGTGTCATCACGGAATTCACAGCCCCATGCTTCTAAAATATCAATGTTTGTTATTACTTATTATATTTTCCAAAATATAATTCTGAGACTTAACTTTTAACATAATAAAAATGTCGGCCCTTGGGCCTACAATTTTCCTTTCTATTATTTTTTTTCAATTAAAAAATTTAGTTTAAAGACTATTCAATTAAAAGCAGCACGTTACATCAACATGTGTAAATCATTAAATGAAGATATAATACCTTTGTACGAGATCCTCTAAGAAACTCTCCGCAGTTTCTTCCAATGTTCTATTATCTTCTTGTGGTATGAAGCCCTCTGCAATCCACATTCGAAGTAAGGATATGGCATGAATATCATAGTCTTCGGGAAATGCGGCAAAGTACATAAAACACGATTTGAGAGCAAATGGCAGGTCCTCATAGCTGGTGCCTATGATCTCGCTGCAATTTTTTCCTTCGACATGCCAACTCATTGTCCGGAACACGCTACTCCAAACAGCATGGCTGCGTGGCTTCTTTGATAAGAGACCACCTAAAACTACCAATGCGAGAGGCAACCCACCACACTTGTGGACAAATTGACCTATGATATCAGAAAGATCATCAAAAGAACTTTTATTTGAATCAAGATTAGGAAAAACTGTTTTTAACAAAAGCTCTCGGCTTAACTCCTCAGTTAAGCACTGGAGCATGTATGGTTCACTTATGGGATCCATGCCCTTAGGAACATCAGCGAACCTAGTGGTTACAAGTACTCTACTCCCATTTTTTTCATCTGGGAATGCTACACCAATTTTAGTCCATAGATCGATTTTCCAGACATCGTCTAGGACTATGAGGTACTTTTTGTCTCTAAGAGATTTGTGAATCTCTGCAAGAATCACTTCTGTTTCATTTGGTTGCTGATCAAGGTTAAGTTGTCGCGCTATCTTCTTCGAAACGTCAATTACTTCGAATGTTTCAGAAATAGCTACCCATATGCAAATTCCAAATTGTCCTTTGACATCATTACTGCGAAAATAAAATATTATATTAGACATTAATATAACCAAAATGCGAAGGCGGACTCCATAAAAACTTATGAGTGAATATGGAAAAGTGGGTACATTGAAAATTATGATCTAGTTAGGGTTGGGCCATTAGTCTGGGGACATCTATATATATATAGTTGCGTGTGCAACAGGGGTCAAAAGGGTTTTCTAGTTTTCTCTTCTATTTTCTTTTGTTCTTAACACGACATTGCAAAATCTATTGACGGGACTACATAAATACTTGACCTTCCCAAATCTAGGTGTTGATCTTGTTGAGCCTTGCGCAATGTCAATAAAACCCATGTAAAAGTGCGAATTCAGATCATATGAAAGTGGCTTGGCAAATATATTAATGTTAGACTCTTTTTACGCAAACCTCAAAATTATATTAACTTAACATACACTTCAAGAAATAATAATACAATGAACAACACTTGCATTTCCAATTAAGCCAAGGCTGGGGCCTAGCCGACGAAAGAATATTATATATATTATCGGGATGAACAAATAATTTTTGCATGATCAATGCCTAACTAATGTACTTCTACCAACTATGAACATTAATTCCTTACGTATAATGGTAACACTACAAATGAAGTTGAGAAAAGAAATTACAAGCTTGAGCACAATTTCAATTTTCAAGTATGAAATGACCCTTGGCCGATAATACTCTTGGTTGTTTATATATTATAATATTATAATATTTATTATTTATGGATTTTAATTTGCAGAATGATGTAGAACTTGTTTAATAATACGTGAGATTTTGACTATTTCAATTTTGATTTTTGATTTTTTGTATGTTTTATTTTATTTTTACGGTAAAATATAGTTTCGTAAATTATAAAATTGATAAAAAATTTGTTGTACATGAAAAGTAGCAAACATTATAAAGTAAGAAATTATTATTATTTTAGTATTAATTATTCAAATTAGTGTACTACATCTGACAAAATGTCTTTCAAAAAGGATAAATTTATCAATGATATTATGGTCATATTATTATTTAAAATCAAGCATATATTAAGTACCAAATTGAAAATTAAGGAGCCAAGTTACAAGTCAAAAGTTTATGAGCCTCGTATGGCTAAAATATATAACTTAAATTAGTTTATGAGCCTCGTATGGCTAAAAGTTCATGAGCCTCGCATTATCTCATTCTAGAATTATAAAAATAGTTAATGTCTAAGACATATTCCTCACCTAAATATATAACTTAAATTTAATAGAGCCCTTTATCTAAATTCATCATACATTAAGGACTCGAGAAATATTATGACCAAATCTGACCTTTTTCTCATAAAATACAAGTTTTACATTAAGAAAAATATATTAACCATGGTTTCCAATTTAATTATCTTAACTAAAATGTGTAATTTTTATAAACGAAATAAGTGAAAAAAATTTAAAACTGAGAGAAAAGTGAATTTGAATTAAATTGATAGTAATGCCACAATTAAGAAACTAAAAAAGCGCATACCAATTGTACACTTTTTGTGCAAGTGTAGTCTTTCCGAGTCCACCGGTACCGCAAATTGAGACCACTGAACGTCTCTTAGTGGTCTCATCAAGCAACTCCTTGACAACGCGGTCCTGGTCTGCCTTGAAGCCAATAATATCGGGATCAATATCAGGTAGTACCGTTGGCCTGACGGGCAGTTTGATATCCCCAGTACTGCCCTCACCCAAATTATTTATGCCATATCGGACTCTACTCTCTTCGATCTCTTTCATCTTTTCTAGGATCTGGTTTATCTCATTTACAAGGTTGTGTACAGCTGGGAGTTTTGTGGTTTTTCTGAACATGTTTTTTATGGCCTCCCTCTTGCCCGACTTTTGTGGATTTTGTGGGATCTCCATGAGAAAGGTGTCTATGGCATCTTCTATAGAATGGGCAATATCTCTAATCTCATTGACCCAATTTTTCTGCCTTTCGTCTTTTATCGGCTTCCTGTCAGCATCTTTGAGAAACGCCTGAATCCTTTTGAGTTCACGGCTGACTTTCTCAACTTGCTCATTCACACTGTATAAGTGCAAAACCTCATTGGATAGAACTTCAGCCAGCTTGCCGACCACCAAATTTACAATAGTCTCAGCCATCTCTGTTGTATATGTGAGCTGAAACGAGGGAGTGATATATTAAAGAAATTTGAGAGTGGATATATATTTTGGGTGGTCGAATTAGAAGACGAGCGCCGAGAGAGTAATCAATTTTGAGGAATTAGAAGAAAACGGTGTCAATTTTGAGAAGACGAGTCTGGGCAGCAAAATAAATAGAGATAAGAGGGACTATGGGACCCATCGAACAATTAGAGACGGGAGTCATTAAAACAAATGTTCCTATGAGAACTGGAGAGGAACATCTCTCTCTCTCTCTAAATCGAGAGTGAGGTGTTACGGAAAGAATTTTTTTTATACAATTCGTAATCTTCAAGAATATGGAGAAGTATGTGAGGAGGCAATATTAAGTGCAAGAATATGGAAAAGTATATATGTGATCGAGAGAGGCAATATTAAGCGTCAGAATATGGAAAAGTATATATGTTTGATAGGACAATAATAAGTGCAAGAATATGGAAAAGGAGCATATGTAACTATCACTTTACACTTTACAGCACATGATGGGCCTTAATATTCTATGTACCAAATGTGTTTATGAGAATCTAAATTATTACTTACTTTGCTTTACTAAAAGTGATTTTAAATTACTTTATAGTACCGTTTTTATTGTGGCTGTTGTTTTCAGTAAAATATACGGCAATAACAAAGTAAGTTCCCTTATTCTTGATAATTGCATAGTTAAACGTGACAACTACTTGAACAAATTAATCTTTTTCAATATACCAAATATTTTTAAAAGGATCAAATAGAAACTTTTTTGTGAAATGCCTTTTCTCCATTTTTTAAAAAATGAGTTAAAACTTTCTACTTTAGTTAAAAGTGTGTTAATTATTGGTCTAATAAAATTCTCTTATCTTATTTTTTGAGAAATAAGTTGCCTAATGAAATTGTATTAAAATTGGAAATATCAGGGCCATAATCAATTAAATAAGATTTTTAAAAATAATAATAGTTGGCCCAAAAAACCCAAAATATCCGACCCAATTATATAATACGTACCTACTTTCCTCAGCAGGTAGCATGTTCATTATTTATCTTTTTTCTCCCTTTATCTAATCATTTTATAAAGGAAACAATAGAACAAAAAAATCTATGTGGGTCTCCGGTGGGGGTAGATTAAGCCTCATTAGAGTTCCTTAATTAAGCCTTATTATATATACCTGCAATATTTCTTTTACAATTTCTTGCAATTGGAGCAAATTAATTTAAGACAGGTTTTTGCTTCCATAAATAATTTATGACAGGTTTGGAATTTTTTTTTTCTGAGGGAATGAATAAAAATTTCGGCCAAATTTTCATTAGGTGTCTGCTGTGTGGGGCCCACATTGTAAATTTCATACAGCAATCTATTATAAAGTTACACATAAACAAGAAAGTACTCAAATTCTTCTCTTACCCATGGCCAGTGATCCCTCCACTATATCTGTGAGAGGTGCCATTAACAAACAGCAAAAATGTCGGGAAACCCTTGATGCATACAGAGATCGAAGCAACCTTGGGGTACCTCTTAGCAACCACCTTGGCCATTACAACAGGACTGCCCATCTCTCTCAGCTCTGTCGAATGATGTCAAATTAATTGAAAAAAAAAATCAATGGATCAGTACCTTAGAATTTGAATGTACTAGAAGGACCACGATAATTTCTTTATTTACCCCTAAGTGACTTTTGAACCGGAATTAATAACTCAGATTCAAAATATTTTTATTTTTTATTCCAGTAACACACATAAAAATATTTTAATTTTTCTTACAGCCGCAAAAAATATGGCCTAAAAAATGTTGATCTGGCTTATTTGTCGCTGTATTTCTAGTAAATTCAATTCTATAATATTTCATCTATTTTCAAAGAAATATAAAAATCACGTACAGAACCTTTGATATAATTGCATTTCGATATATGCTTTCCCTCAAACTTTCCACATAGAGTTACTGAAGGGGTTCATGAAAGACAAAAATACCCTTTATATCCTACTTTAAAATATCAACATCCTTTCCCTCCCCATCTAACTAGAAGAGAATAGTGAGGGAAAATTGCTAATTTTTCGAAGAAATTTGGTAAATTTAATATTTGTTGGGTTGTTACGAGACATTTCTAAATTGCAATACATGAATTCCCTTCTTACCTTGCGAAATTGTGTATAAACTTCCGGCAAATCCCTTGTGCTAAAAGGGAGGTCATCAATATGGTACATTGTGCTTCCCTATATAAGTTGTAATATTGGGTTTCGGGTTTTATTCTGCTGAGGCAAGCCCGTTTGAAGCACCCCCACTTGTTTCAACCTCTTTTGCACCAGCTGTTCCACTAGAATCTCCTCAGAGCATGTCTCTTTATGTGCATATACCTAACTAAGGAAGACTGGATATCTAAGATACAATAATATATTAGCCCTTTGGCATGCATTGTGTTAGGCTTGGGATCTTTGAACTGGACCTGACTGGTTTGTCACAAGGTGAGGCCTTATTAATCCTGAAGTTTCTGATTATCCTAGGCACTATGGGCAGAGGATATCATTAGCTAGTTCAGATGACTCTCCTAGGCACTATGGGCAACTATTACTTCGTTAGCTAATTTAATTAATTTTTTGTCTCAGACAATTAGGAATAGTAATTTTTATTTTAAATTACAATTATATCTTCCACATAATGTTGATGACTTTTGGAATAGAGTTTGGCAGCGATGGTCTTCTAAAAATGACAACTTGATTTTAGAATAAATTAACCCCGGGACCGGAATACTAGAGGAGGGTATGCTAGGATAATAGGATTGATTCATTCACTTTTGTGCTATACTGACACTACTACTAAAACGAAATCTTCTATCACCCATTTTGTTTACGGTTTAGACCGATTCTAGTATGAAGCCGATAAACTAAAGGAATTGTGGCAAGTTAGTAAATAAGTTAAAAGATTATCTCTATCGGTTGTGCCCTCAGAAACTGACAAGAGATGTACACGAATTGTTTTCTATCAGCCACATGTAGATATAATTATTTGATGTTCTTCTGATATCGGTTAATACATTAGTACTGATGTATGCATAACAAATTTGTTCTGTTGGTTGTGTTTTGAACCGTTAGAATATAGATACTTTAATTTCGTGTCTATTCACTGGACGAGGTCATTAATTTTCACACTGCTCACTATCTAATCAAATTAATTTTTCTCATCTCTCTTTTCTTCCTCTTTGTTTCTTCATCTTGTCTAATCATATTGTCTTTAATTTTTTAAGTTGTTTATGTTGAATTAATACTAAATATATTACTTGAATTATGGATATGTTTAATGTGGAATATTTTTTCATGTATGATGTTTATGTTGAATGTTGAATTAATATTTCTTGAATTATATATGTATATCATGTATATATGTTGAATAACATATTCATCCAAGAACCTAATCTACTTCTATCGGTTATGAGGATCCAACCGATAAAATTATCAATTGGATTTTGCCTAGGGTTTGTTCTTCTACTTGTTAATATCGGTTAATGTTTTCTTCCGATATAATAATTCTATATTTCGCGTTATTTTATTGCTCGGCCTTTAATTCTCACCTCCTCCTTATCTAATCAAATAAATATCTGTGCTGTCTCTCTCCTCCCTATTCTTTTATCCTTATCCGAGAACTAACTACTTAATATATATGTGTAATATATATAGCTTGTTATGTTCTCTCTTCTCACCTTTTATTTATTTATGTGTTCTGGATGTTTTGTTGTTTTCATGTAGATATATAACTTGCTGTGTATTTACAAAATATGAATGTGCCTTTTGAAAATACCCAATTAATCCAATAAAATGAAACCTAAGTTATATTTTCGAGTACCTTCTAAAGTAATGATCTTCACGAAAATTTTATATAAATCTTAATTTTGAAATAAACTCGTCATCTCTATCGGACCTCAGCCTGCTCAAATATAGGGCTTGAAAGAAAAGCACCTCCCATTTTAGTTTATTTTTTTTTTTCAGTTATCTACTTGGGCCTAAGCCCAAATGAAATTAGAAATGTGTTTCTTTCAAGCCCAAAATAAACTCATAAGGTCGTAGATCAGTAAATTATTTTGTATTTCAGGCTGCTAGCGTGCAAATAGATATATATATGATTGATTTTGTTTAATATTGAGTCACTGATTTATAATTTTGGGGGAATTTCACGTATTCCCCCCTCAAAAACTTTAAAATTACGTATTTCTCTCTCTAAACTTCGAAATTAGGTATTCCCCCGTAAATTTTAAAAACTCACAAATTTACCTATTTTATTATCTTTTATATTAAAACTCGTTTTAAATTTATGAAATACCCATTTTACTCTTTTTAGAAGCATATTTATTTAATAATGGAGCATTATTGAACAGAAATATATATCGGTTGCCTTTTAGGCTGAAAAAGTATTTCATTTTATTTTCTGTTGCCCACCAAGCAGCATTTTTATTTTGTTAGGAAAAGAAGAAGAGAGATTAGGCGTTGGGCCAGACAGGCCCAGTATTGAAAAGAAGAGAGCTGTGCTAATTGGGCCAGAGATGAACATAACGCAGAAAGAGCCATCGGAACCCTCTACTCACCAAATTGAGAAAAATGTAGGTCCCATAACCATAGGAACTAAATTTGAGTTTGATGGGCATGAGAGTCATCCAATGTGCTTTAAGATTCGTGCACATACACCCCGATCTGGGATTCATGCACACATATTTTAAAGCATATTAGATGACTTCAATTATGTGACCAAATCATATACATGAAGAAAAATTAACTACTGGCTATATTTCGTAAGTAAATTGTCAAGTAAAAGGCTTTTAAAATTGTACATTGATCCAGAAGTATTCTTTTACTCCGGTAAGGGCCCCACTTTCACCTCCGATGAAATGCATCCCTCTGTCAGACTACTATCATACATGAAGTTTATAAAGTTACAAATTTGAATTTTCAGGACAAAAATTCTTACCCTTTACCCTATACAGTAATTAACTAATTATTTAAAATAAAATTTATAAAATTATATATATATCGCTTGCCTTTGTTTCATCAAGGCCAAGTTGACCAATAGTAGGTAAGGTACACTATTAGGAGGTGGTGCAAGGAAATGAGGCAACTTAAAACAGCTCCTAATTGAACTCTTCGATTCAACTGCCTGTATCACTATAAAACTATCAATGTAGTGCTCAATTTTGTTGCATTGACTTGATAAGGCAGGCCATGTTAGAACAATCCTCAATGGGTAATTTACTTTTGTGTTCTGATACACAGCCTGTACTGGTACGCATTGAACAGAATGGGCTATGCACACAACATCAATGCTAGGTAGATGGCTCATTTGATATGCTTGACAGGGGGGGTGCTGCATATATTCTCCAACTTGGTGGCGAATTGATCAGGTATGAGTTGAAATCGAGTAATGATGCTGTATCACCTTTTCACATGGAGACAACAGCTCTGTTACTGGCAATTGAGATGGCAGCTCAGATGGGAATTGTTAGTTGTGCCTTTTACTCGGACTCACAGTTACTGGTAAGGCTTCTCAACCAAAAAGGGTGCAGGGATGGATTGCAAACTGCTGACTGGCGCTCGTATGCTGAACTGGTACGCATTTATAATCTTGTCGGGACGCATAATGGATACCGCATCAGCTATGTACCAAGGGAGGAGAATTAAAGGGCTCACATACTAGCCAATGTGGCACGAACAGATCAATTCCCATATATGGGTTTCACATATCCTCTCTTCTCTAATCAGTGATGAATGTTATTACTTAGTACCAGCAGTATATGTGCTCTGTATAGATCTGATATGGCGCTGGGTTTATGGTGATTTTTTCTTTAGTACCTTGTAACCTTGTAAGCTTGTTTCTGAGATGTTTGTAATCAACTGCTGATGAATGAAATGCCCAAGGGCCTTTTCAACCAAAAAAAAAAAATTTGTTGCATTGATACCATATTATATGCATAGAAGGCAAATTCGGCCGAGTCGGACCGGAATCGGCCGATTTGGACAGGAATCGGACCAGACCGAGCCGGTTTTGGACCGATTTACGCGGAGAGCGAGTTTTAGGGGTAAAACCGGGTTGAACAGTGTTGAATCGGCCGAATCGGCCGAGTTTGCACCGATTTCAGACTGAGTCCTATGATTTAGATCGGTTCTTCTGGTTCCAAACCGATTCTTTTGTTGGATCTTAATTCTCCGAAACTCCGATTATTTTTCTGATTTTGGAGATGTTTCCTGAGGAAGAAGAAAGATTATTAATAGAAAATGAACATGGCGCACAGAGACTTTTGAACCATGGGACCCTTCAGTCGGAAATGATGGGCTCCTTGGCGTGGGCTCCACTTGTCTGATTAAACGAGAGACAGGAGAGCTTCCGAATAGAACTTTTATTCCCATCTTTCTCCCTCTCCATTTCATGTGTTAATGGGAACCTCCATTTTGGTCTTTTTTATTTTGCAATATTTTTTTCTTTAACTGTTTCTTTTTTCCCTTTTGGTTTTTCTTCTTTATTCTTTTTCTATTTTTCTTTTTGTAGGGGTTAACAAGTGGTCTTAGTATTAGTTTTGACCTAATTATTTTCTTACAATTTTAGTTCTATTATTTCGAACAAAACAAATGTCTGGCAAAAAAATCTGAGTTTTCGATCTGATTCAGCCGATTATGACTGATTTATCCGATTCCGATTCCACAGTTAAGTATCCGATTCCGATTCCGATTCCGATTTCAAGTTTTCCTTCTATGATTATATGTTGTGATACATTTGTTCAGCAAGAATTATTCATTTTTTTAATAAAGGTTGTAGGTCAAGCCACCCAACTATTTAATATCCTTGCAATATAACAAATGATTTTCACAATCTAAGTTTCCTTCAAGGAGCATTAATTGGGAACTCCAACACAAAAGTTTGTATATTTTCTTTTGTGAGATAATTTCACCGAGACAATTACGACTTACTTCAATTAAGGTATAATAAATGCGTGAACATTTTTTAGATATTCAATGCATTAAAAGTTATGTTGCATGGATACAGGAACAGATATGGTATCGGATACAACAATACGGTATTTTTTTTAAATCTGAAATACGGCACGTGTGTATTTTTAAGTATATTATTAATTCAACACTTCTATTATTACAAATTTAGTAGAAAAACAAATGCATAGTTAAACATTCATTCTCTCAACCATCATAATTTACAACAAATTTAACTAGTTATTTATATTTAAAACTTAAAAGATCCACATTCCATAACATCCATTATAAATTCAAATATATCAGGGGAGTATCGGGACGTATCGGAGATTGTATCGGCTAGTTAAATATATTAAAATAATTTGATATGCCACATGGCGTATCAGATATGTATTGAAAGCATATTGGACATGTATCAATATTCAATACATATCTAATACGGATATGGGACAATATATGAAGTATCGGGATAACATAGATCAAAAGTAAGCGAAGGAAAAAAAAAAGTGATCCAAGACAAAAAAGCCTACTGGCTATATTTCACAAGTAAATTGTCAAGTAAAAGGTTTATGAAAATTGTACATCGATCCAGTAGGCTTGCCTTTGTTTCATCATGGCCAAGTTGACCAAGAGTAGGTAAGATGCCCCAACCGCCTATCTCATTCAAAGTTGTGCTATTAGGAGGTGGTGCAAGGGATTGTAGCAACTTAAAACAGCTCCTAATTGATCTCATAGACTATATATGTGGTTAAAAAGGATCAATGTAGTGCAGTGCTCAAATTTGAGCAGATAAAATAATATAAGAGGGTATACCAAATTTAATGTCCAAAATAATATTATTTTATTAAGTAATAATCTATAAAATTTTCGATATATTTTTAAAGTTGCATTTTTAGCTGTTGTATTTCATTCAATTTAAAATTAAATTTTTTCTCCAATACATAGTTTGATTTTTACGACGAAATTCTAAAAATAATCCTAGTTCAAAATATAGTACGAAAGACAAAATGAGAAGTGGATTTTATGTTTATTCTTGTTATTTCCTTGAGATTTTAAAATTTTCATTTGTTTTCTCAATTTCATTCTGAAAATGATATAAATTAATAACAAAAATATAAAAAGTAATTCATAATATAATAGGCACAATTCCAAATATAAAAAGTAATTAATAAACCATATCCGAGCAACTTTTTAAAGATAATTAAGAAATACTTGTTTGACCAAGACTACAATTAGATACCTTGAAAGGTTCTCCAATATTATTTTAGCGGATTTTGTTGGTCCAGTAAAAGAAGGAGAAAGGACCGAGAAAAAGAGAATAAAAATATGCAATCGAGATTTCAGATTCAATTTCAACAAATACATGACAAGTAAATTAATTATTCAAACCACACATACAACAAAAGAAAAATAAGAGAAGACAATGACAAATACTAAATAGGAAGACTAAAATATTGACTGGAGGAGTCCGCGGCTCTAATGTCTGCCTAAATTAATTGAAGGGACATGTTGGCATAAATTGCGGACCAAATCAGCCCTGGAATTACCCACATCTGTCCACTCCAATTTTTGAAGGTTGGTAAGGTATTGTAACCCTTGAGGCACACCCAATTTACGACATCCCACAATATCGAGTTGTTTAAGAATGGGCATTGCACCCTCCTCTATCTCCCATTCCTCCATTGATAAGCAAAAAAGATTCAAAACTTCTAACTGGCTAAAGCTTCCGGAGGAGCAGGTGGTTTTTTTACTTTCGAATGCTCCATCAAGGGTGAGAACCTTAAGGCAGCGTAGCTTCTCCAATACTGGCATTATATCCTGCTGGAACTCGTACCGCTTAATAGAGAGATAAATGAGGTGACAGGGGAGCATATCCTCATGAAGCAGCTGGGTCAATTTAGTGGGGCTACGGTAAAGAAGTGTGAGAGATTGTAAATGGTTATAAAATGGGAAACCTCTCATGTCAAGTGTGTCCAGTACGCTATCATCATGCAATATATCGAGATTAGTTAGGTGTTTTAATGTGGATAGAAAAGTGACAACTGCCTTCGATGTAGATGATTTGGCCTCTAATTCTAATGAACGTAAATTGGGTGTATGAGGTAACTCTATCTCCCATGATTGTGTGGCCCTCACCCGACTAATAGTTTGCAAATTTGGTAATTTTGCTGATGCTGGGAGTTCTATAGGAATGTCAAAGACATGCCTCAGTGTCTTGATATTCCATGCACTCTTAGGAAACTCAAAGTAGCCGCCATCAATTATTTTTAGCCGTGAAACATCAGGGGTCTGCAGGAATTTCATTCTGCCTATCACTTTCTCAAAGAATTCTTGATCACGGTTGTCACTTAGCCTCCCTCCAAGACTCAGATATCTTAACTGAGTCAATCCCACAAACATCCCCAACTCTATTCTGTTCTCCCTTTCATCACCATTGCTTACCACTTTGAGCAGTCTTTGCTTAGAACAATTCGGCATGCTCCCCTCACCAAAGCACAAAAGAGTGTGGAGGTTTGGGCTCATTATAAGTTGATCACAATCTGGATTGTGAATTGCCACGCGGCGTGCCCTGCTCAACCTCATTTTATCCTCTGGATTTGAATACACCAGGAGAAAGTTTTCCTCCTTGGCTTTTTGGAGAGCAAGATCTCGTAGTAGATCGTGTATGCGTAGAGTTGAGATGGAACCAACATACGATCTACTATCTACTTGAACCATGCTCCTAGCATAAAATGAGAAAAAAAAATTAAGTACAATGATTACAGATATCATAAAGAAAAAAGTTAGTATTAAAACAATTTAGTTTAATGTTGTATACATAAGCTGTGTATATCATTTTATGTTGATGTAACGTGCTAGTTTATGTTGTATACATAAGCTGGTTTTATTCAAATAAAAAAATAGAAAAACAACAAAAGTACTTTGATTTTTTCATGCATATACCAGGATCTGTATAATTTTATCACTGATTCTTCTATGAATGAAAAAATTAAGATACTATTTTTTTCCAATATTTTCTACAGAAAAAATTCTCCAAATCCTCCGCTACCTATTTAATTTTTCTTTTTTTTTGTCGAATGGTCAGCTCAAACAGAGTTGAAATTTTTATTATATCCAAAATTAATAAATAATTTCAAAATCTACACCCCAGATAGAGGAATTTCGAAATATGTCAAAACCGGAGATTAAATTCCCGGTTTCAGGCCGTAAAACCAGAATTTTTTTTAAAACAACAGAAATGTTTATAATTTATTTGTTTTTTATATTGAAATATTAGAAATATTTTATATATTTTTTTGAAAATAGATGGAATACTATATAATTTAATTTATTAGAAATACTGCGACAAATAACCCGGATCAACATTTTTCAGGCCGGATTTTTTGCGGCTGTAAGAAAAATTAAAATATTTTTTTGTGTGTTATTGGAAAAAAAATAAAAATATTTTGAATCTGAGTTATTGATCCCGGTTCAAATTTCACTTCTAGATAAATATAGATTCTTCTATTTTTAAAAAAAATAAAACTTTTAAGTTATTTAAATATTATTTGTCAGAAAAAAAATTTGTGTCAGAGAAGTCATTATTATATTTTTTGTTTTTTGAAAAATAGAAGAATTCAAATATTTTCTATATTTGCCTCGAAGTGACTTGTTGAACCGAGATCAATAATTCAGATTCAAAATATTTTTTTTTTCCAATAACACATAAATAATATTTAATTTTTCTTTTTTCTCCAGTTTGGACATTTTTAAATTCTTCGGCGTTAGGGTATAGATTGTACAATTGTTTAATTATTTTGGATATTAATAAAAATTTCGGCAAACATAGTGTCATCATGGAATTCGCAGCCCCATGCTTCTAAATATTAATGTTTGTTATTACTTATTTATTTCCCAAAATATAATTCTGAGACTAAACTTTTAACATAATAAAAATGTCGATGCTTAGGCCTACAATTTTCCTTTCTATCATTTTTTTTCAATTAAACAATTTAGTTTAAAGACTATTCAATTAAATCCAGTATGTTACATCAACATGTGTAAATCATTAAATGAAGATGTAATACCTTTGTACGAGATCCTCTAAGAAACTCTCCGCAGTTTCTTCCAATGTTCTATTATCTTCTTGTGGTATGAAGCCCTCTGCAATCCACATTCGAAGTAATGAATGGGCAGGAATATCATAGTCTTCGGGAAATGCAGCAAAGTACATAAAGCACGACTTGAGAGCAAATGGCAAGTCTTCATAGCTGGTGCCTATGATCTCGCTACAATTTTTTCCTTCGACCTGCCAACTCATTGTCCGGAACACGCTACTCCAAATAGCATGGCTGCGGGGCTTCTTTGATAAGAAACCACCTAAAACCACCAATGCGAGAGGAAGCCCACCACACTTGTGGACAAATTGATCTAGGATATCAGAAAGATCATCAAAAGAATTTCTATTTAGATCATGATTAGGAAAAACAGTTTTTAACAAAAGCTCTCGGCTTAACTCCTCAGTTAAGAACTGGAGCTTGTAAGGTTCACTTATGGGATCCATGCTCTTAGGAACATCAGCGAACCTAGTGGTTACAAGTACTCTACTCCCATTTTTTTCATCTGGGAATGCTACACCAATTTGAGTCCATAGGTCGATTGTCCAAACATCGTCTAGGACTATGAGGTACTTTTTACCACTAAGAGATTTGTGAATCTTAGTAAAAATCACTTGTGTTTCATTTGGCAGATCACTCAATTTCATAGAAGGATCAGTTAATTCTCGCAATATCTTTCTTGAAACATCAGTTTATTCAACTTTTCAGAAATAGCTATCCATATGCGAACTCCAAATTGTTCTTTGACATCATTACTGCAAAAAGAAAATATTATATTAGACATAAATATAACCAAAATACGATGATGAAGGACTCGATAAATTTATATACATGAATATGAAAAGTGGGTAAACTAAAAATTATGATTTGCATTGGCGCCAATGCTACCGGGTCAGAAGAGTTTCTTCTACTTTTCTCTTCTTCTATTTTCTTTTGTTGCATATTAAGACGTTGCAAAAGCTATTGGACGGGGCTAGTGAAATTCTTGACTATAGGTGCTACATTTTACCCGATTACCAGTTCCGATTCGATATCGAAATCGGATCTAAACCGTGACTGATGCTGATCCGCTTAATTTGGATAGGATATAGTTAAAAAAATATTATCGGTTAATTATGAGTACGTTAAAAATTAATTTGGATAGGATATAGTTAAAAAAATATTATCGGTAAATTATGAGTACGTTTAAAATTAATAATTAAATAGCTATTAGGATTCGAACCTGAACCGATATTTAATGTATCGAATATCTATTTGATTTAATTATCTGACCCACCACCGAACCCGACGCGATACTCATATAAATATATATACATACTAATACAATTGTTTTAATTACTTAATATAAAAATATATTATAACTATGGAAAAGCAATCACCTATAGCAATTTGGGAAGCCATATTATTTAAGTAGCTAGTAATTAATCTATACGAGAAAGACAGAAGTTTCTTTCTTTTACTATTTGACAGCAAAATGAAAGGTAAGGAATATCTTGTCTAAAATTCAATATGATTCGACACAAATCGTCTTTTTTCAAGTAAACAATTCGAGATAATTTAAATGATCTGATCTAATCAATATAGATCATTTCGACTCTATTAGAAATGACGATATGAAATGAAAAAAAATAATAATCAGAGGCGAGATCCAGTTACACTCTTTTTGGTGACACCGAATTACACCCTACATTTTAAAAGTCCAAACAGTCGATCTAAACCGTTCAACATGATTGTATATTAAAATGTGCTTGCAGATCAAAATTTTACATTTTTTAAATTTTTTTACTATTTATTAAGATGGGTACAATAATTCAAGGTCTGAAAAACAACGATTTTGTAAAATACTTAATAAATAGTAAACAAATTCAAAAAAATGTAAAATTTGATCTCAAGCAGACACCTTTTAATATATCCATCATGGTAAATGTTTGGATCACTGTTGGACTTTTGAAAATGTTGGTGTATTTGGTGTCACAAAAAAAGAGTGTACGTGGATCCCTCCTCTAATATCATATCATAAATAATAAATATGAAAAGAAAATCACCATCTTCAAT
>JAJGRW010004554.1:0-12479 GCA_025461045.1 Carex parvula | reverse complement strand
TGATAAAAATAATATGAACCAGAATTACATACCCAATAACACACGTTTCTTCTTTTAACTAAAGAGTTGTCAATCATAATTATTTAAATTGTTTGGCTTATATGCACCATCTTTTGCAGCTATGCTGTTTCAGAGTATAACAAGAACACAGCAGCACACCTCGAGTTCATAAAGGTGTCAATGGATCTTATATGTATAAACCTGGTCAATCCGACATCTTTTGAAATTCAAACTAAAGTTTTACTCTGGGTGGAGGCGAAGAACTGCACCAATCCTTACCAATACAACATTTACGAAACTCATGTTCCGGCCATTGTGTATATCAACTTCCTCCTATTCATGGCGCCAATTGCCACGAAAGTTTTGAATATTTTATAAAGTTGGTGTAGGTTTTTGAGTTTTTCAAAGAAGTTGATCGACAATAATTATTTCTTATAGTTTAATTTCTTCAGTAGCTTGGATTGGTATGTTGTAGATTGCAGACTTTTGTTTTGTTTTGTGTGATGTTGCTCTGTTTCTCTGTATGCAGTTGTTATATGCATATATCAGCATTTACTGTTAGTATGTACATGATTTAATTTGGCCTCCAAATTGGTCTGTACATAATTGACTTGATGCACAAATGTCTAAATCACATAAATTGAAGAATCGAAAACCTATTCATAACTCGGAATTTGAAAATAAATTAAAGCAACAAATTATGCACAATTTGTTTGCAATCGTAATTTTGTTTTGAAAATTTGAGTGTGCAATGTACCAATTGTCACACTTCCAATTTGGAGGTGCAATATTCTACCGCGTATATTTACCATTAATATACTTAACATAAGGCATGGATTTTTTGTACGCATTGCCAATATCATCCATTATTTTTACCACATCTCAATTTAATATACAAGGATTATCTAACCATTTACAGGGATTATGCTAGAAAATACTCTCTACATCATGTCAGATAACGTAACCCAAAATCCATATCTTTAGGTGGACCTGCTTTCAACTATAACCCCAAAATATTTCTCTGTCTTCGTCTAATAAACATGTAAATCCCACATGGGAAAACGGGAGAGAAATAATAAATTATTCCTCAGTGCTGGTTGCAAGTCAGATTATTGGATTCGAAGAAAATTCATATTCATAATGAAATCTCTGGACGAGAAACTAACAGTTCATTTTATAATGATGAATGCAAATACTTAATAACAATATTCAATTGAAAAACAAAAATTATATAAATAACAAGAACTCCGAGAATCTTATCAGGATAAATGGTTTGGGTCAAAATCTTTTAAATCATAAAGTCAGGTAATGTTTAGGACCTAATGCTTATAACCACTAAGTCTGGTAACGTTTGGTTTCTTAACTTTACAATTACTAGTATAGTAACACTGACATATATCGTAACATGTATCTGTCGTGTTAGGGCTTATATTGTTTTAACTATCCTGACAATTTGTTAATAGAACCAATATGAAACCAATATTACAATACTGTCATTATCAAAAAGAAAATTAATGATAAGATAGTTACCATAGTTCATTACTCTTACAGTCATAATAAGCATTTATTTAATATCACTTACTCAACCGGTACTGGGTTCAGTTGGGGCCATTCACCATATGCGCATAAGGGTCTTGGAGTAAAGTCTAGTATCTAGCTAGACTTTACAATATATTAATCATTTTCTTCACTATATAGAGGTTCCAGGATTACAATATTCAATATTCAATCAATTCAATTACGGTGGTCTCAACCAATCATTTGTAATAAGAATCAACTAATCAATAAACAATATCAATATGCCAGTTAACAGACTTACACGTAATTCAGTTTTAATTTTGTTGGGATATGCATATGATGCAACTTCAATCAATGCAATCATCAAATATTAAAAATACATAGCGAGTTACCATGTAATTCCTAGTAATGAATCTCAGACTAATCAAATAATACCGCACCTGATATCATACGGCAATAAAGCATGGTCACCAATAATTTATTCTTCTTAAATATATATATCTCATCTTGTCAGTCTCCTCCATAATTATACCTTAATTAATAGAAGCATTTGTATTAATGGATAGTAGCTATTGATTAATTATTTTTATTTCATTCCCATGTCTGTCCAATTTCTTTTCATTCATCTTCGAGTATAGATTAGTTTAGATCAAATCACTACTACAAAAAAAAGAGATTATACACGGACAAAAATGGAAGAGCTACACGGATTTCCTACCGTGTTTAAATCGAGGGTGTGAATAGTTCAATAACTACACACGGACATTTGCCCGTGTGCAATTTCAACGATTCTACACGGATAACTTCACAAACAGCCATGTAGAAAGACCAGAATGTGTCGCTCTCCATATTATCGAGCTACACAGATTTCCCAAAACAACCGTGTAGGATTCTTTTTATACACAGACATTTAACTAAAAAACCGTGTAGCTTTCCTTTTTCTACACGGACATTTATTTAAATGTCCGTGTAGCTCTCCTCTTTCTACATAGATATTTAACTAAATGTCCCTGTAGCTCTCCTTTTTTCTACACGGACTTTAGTTAAATGTCCGTGTAGAAAGAACATTTTTTTTTTTGTATTTTTTGTTTTTGGGCTAGCCTCCAGTTTTGCTAGCCAGTTTTGCTAGCCAGTTTTGCTACAGAATTATACAAAATTCATATAACAAGAAATCCATATTTTTCAGATTAGCAAGAAATTCATATTTTTCAGATTAGCCAGAAATCCATTTGCAATAAATTATACAATATTCATATACACTAAATTATACAAAATTATGGAAATCCATATTGAGCATTACAAAATTCCGTTCGAAACCACCTTGCCCACATACACCTGACATCGTCGATCTGCTCCTTGGTGTAATGCGGTTGCTTTGTCACATTCTACAATTACAATTTGGTATTAGTTAGTAACAAGAAAAGGTAGATGAAAGACAGTTGCAAATATCAATTGCTATTATATAGGAACAATTAATATGAATTACATACCGTTTTTGGGAATTGGAATTGTATTCTTTCGACAAAGTTATACATGAAAATCATCATGTAATAAGCGCATTCCCAACTCTCCAACTATTGCGACCCTAAAATTTGCATTTAGCGGCCTATGTTAGAATGACAATATTTTTTTGGACAACATATGAAATTATAAAATTATAGTGTGCTCACCAGCAACCACTTCCAACTCAACTTGGTTTTCTGGCGCTTGCTATGCAATCCTCCCTCTTTAACATATTTCGCAAAAGCCCTTACAAATTGAGTGAATGTTTATAGCAATTTTATAATTTGATATAATTGAAAAAAATTCAAACCAATTGAATTATTATTGCTTACTTATTGACATAAGAGAAGATATCTTTGCACTTGTCAGTTGGGATATTTCTTTTGGGCTTACAAGAATCAACGATTATGCTCGTATTTAGGTAAGGCATAATGATAATCAAACACCAGGGTTTGCTGTGGGAGGATAAAAATTAAAGTAATTTAGCATATAATAGTGACACGAGTGTTTGCTAATATGAACAATACATAAGCTAAGGTTAGAATTAACCTCTGGTGGTATGGCACGATAATGAATTTCTTCTCCTCCTCCATAGCACGATGCATCGCTGAACACATGTACTCGATAACCATATCCGAATAACATCTCAAGGACGTGGCACTCACTCTCTCGGGGTCCAGAAATATGCACAAGCTCTTCCTTTGTACATCTCATTATAGTTTCGGATTAGCTTCCTGAAAACTCATCATTTTACATTAGAATATATATTTGAGTTGTATACAATAATGAAAATAATTTTGGGTCACTAACATAAGGAAAATGTTGATGAATGACACATTGAGCCATTTATCAGATGACGAGTGGTGGAGAAATGTCCTTGAAGTCATTTGAACGACAGCATGAGAACCTTGCCTTCATGTAGAAACATCCCAGGTGGGACGGGGATGATGATATCCTTCATGCCTTCGGGTGCCGACATCAAGCGGTCGTGGAGAATGCGCAAATCATCGGGTGATAGGTGTATTTTATATACACCATCGATCTAGTTTTTATCATAAAATAACACCAAATATCTTGTATTTTGGGATATAAAGCGAATATAATACACCGAGAATCAAGTTACTGCGTTCGCTCGATGTTTCAATACAGGAAACAGTGCAAAATGAAGGAAAACCGCCCAGTGCGGACGCACTGGGTATGTTACATTATGATCCTTGAATAAATAAAAATATACAAAAAGGGCCTAATTGTAAAGATTTTTAAGTAATGCAATATTATAAACTTGGGGGACCTATGTGCAAAAGTTCCAAATATTAAACATGACACCCTTCTTCTTCACTTGATATTTCCATTTGTACATCTAATTTTCGTGAGAGGGCTAGGGTTGAGCCGAACCAAAGAGAGAAAGAGAGAGAGAGAGAAATCGAGCGTGGAATCTAATCAGAATCATCGGAAATCTGAGATTCGAGCTAAATAGAAGATCGTGCTCAATTCTAAAGCTTCAATTTGGTATAATTTTCCTTCCTTGCAATCTTTTGAAAACCCTAATTTGTTTGATTTGTTGTATTTCGTTGAGAATTCGAATTAAAGTTCGATTGATTTGATATAACTCGATATTTGGTTTGATTTGTATTGAATCGAATGGATTTGCTTTTGAAATTGAAAATGGTGAATTAGGGTTTGGTAAAATGGTGGGATTTGGGGAATGGATCTGAATAGATCGAGTTATAATCGTTTGAACATCTCGATTCGTGTTATTTGATTAAATCATCCGTTTGAGTTGAATTTGGAATTAGGGTTTTATGCCAATTTTATACCAATTGAATTCATGGTTTAATTGTGTCGGTTCTTGATAACTTAGATGTGAATATACCATGTCGAACCATGTCGAATCGATGATACGTAACAAGGGTTAACCATGTCGAACCTCGATCGAAACAAGTTTAACTAAACCTGAAAACCAGCTTCTGTGTGATTTATTGCGGACCGAAACCACAAGTATTGCGGGCCGCAAGGGAACAGGGACTTAACCAAAACCTCGGACTGTTCTGTGTTGTTGTTGCGGGCCGCAACATACCCATTACGGACCGCAATAAATATAGCAGAACAGCATACTCTCTGGAAAGTTAGGCTACGGGCCGCAATGACACCCAGAATTTCTGCAAATGTATATGTTGTGTTGTACAAACCTAATTGGTTGAACCATTACCTAAACCTATACCATTAGGACCCGAATACGAATCCTAAACCGTGTTTAACCTAATTTAACTCGATTTAACCTACGGGATACCAATCGAATGTTTTAATCGAATCTAAACGTATAAATAGGTGGTAAACCTACGAGGCATCGGATCTCGGGATCATTCGAGACGCCTGAGCCTTAGACGAGTGCGCTATATACTCAGGTGCGGGGTTTCTGGACTTGTTTGATAGTTCATATTCAGAATTAAACTGTGTTTCTATTGACATGTTGATTATTGGTTAAATTGCATTATCGGATTGTGTTGCATATGCATTGCATTGCCCTAATTAATTGAAACTCGAATTGTAATCTGATTGATCTGCATGCTGGTATGGTTATTGTTTGTGTATTGATCTGAATGATCTAATTTGGAATTTAAAGTCACCGTGATTTATAACACCATCGGTTGGTGGATATGGTATTACCGTCTCCCATCGTGGCGACGTCACCCATGGGGTGAATTCGGATTTGTCAAAGTCTATGCATGGACTTTGACGCCCAGTATTCTAAAGCTTTAGATCGTCTGGCCCTCGGTAGTTCCTAGTACGGTTGGGACGAGGGGTAAGTGACTCTGTATTATGAATTTGGTTATGGGTGACTTGTGTATCGGAGGCATTGCCCAGGGGGTAATGCGTTTGAATGGTCAATTGGTTTTAAATGAATTTTACGGATATGAAATGGAACCAGACTTTTTAATTAAACGGTTAAGCCTGTAACTACCAGATATTCTGAGCTCGAGTTAAACCAAATATTGTGTGATTGAATTTCGGTTTGGCAAATCCTGATTTGATTTCATTTGGCTAATTGATGTCGGGTTTATGTGTTCATGTTTATATATTATTATAAACTGATCTGAACTTTATTTGTGCTTTATTTTTGAATATAATCTGTGATTGCAAGTCCAGGAGCGAAACGTGGCAAATTTATCGCACTGAGAATTTATTTCTCACCCCCTGTTTGGGTTAACTTTTCAGGTTCCGGTTCGGCAGATCCGAGAGGGGCACGAGGTCGGTAGGCCTGGTTTCACCGCTGCTTAGTCTGTCTGGTATGGTGACATTAGAGATTATGTATATAGTTATGTTTTGGTTGTGTACATATATGGTCTCTATGTCATTTTGTGATGCGTATCCATCGAGATACGGGTTTGTATGATATTACCTGACCAGCTGGGATTTATGTTATTTGTTTGTTGAGTTGTTTGTTTATGTTTTTATTTACTATTATATCGTAATTGCCTTGTAGGCATACGGGCAACCATATGTCTACGGCAGGAATCACCTGTCGCGCCTCGTTGGGCCGCGGGGTGTGACAGGGTACTTAGCCAATTTTCCAGCGTCGCAGACCTCACAGATGAAAAGTCCGAGCGTAATGCGGACGCACTCACCTTCAGTGCGGACGCATTCACTACTTAGCCGATTTTTGCAACTTCCAGAATTTCCAGAAAAACAGAAGTTCAAGGCCAGTGCGGACGCACTCACATCCAGTGCGGACGCACTCAGTACTTGACCGATTTTTGAATTCTTCATATTCCTTGGAAAACAGAAAATTAAATGTCAGTGCGGACGCACTAAGATCCAGTGCGGACGCACTCAGGAAATTTTGCAGAAAATCAGAAAAGGAAACTTGGAACCAAATGAGATTTGGAGTCGGTGCGACCCAGACCACCCGCACTCAACTCCAGTGCGGACGCACTGGACTCGCAGACAGCCAGAAATTCGCATTTTCACGAGGTTTTCTATTCTTGGCTTCCAAGGAACACGGTTTAGAAGGCCAAAAATAGCCATGGCAGTCTGAGGAGTGCACCCACTAACTCCACTTCTATCCTCTAAATTAGGCAAGGCCTTTGGCTATAAAAGGAGAAGAATTTCGTCTCTCTCATCATCCATTATTATATCCATTTTCCATATATTGAGAGAGGGAGATCCTGCAGAAATTCTCGAAGCCTTTCAAGGAAGAAGAAGAAGAAGATTCAAGCAAGGAGTCGGCAAGATTGAGGTTTTAGATCTAAGAAAGGGTGTAATCATTTCTTTATCTTATTTCTTATTGTTTTTGCCAATCTTTGTTATGGATCTCTCCAAGAGAGAGTAGTTCTCTTTCTAGAGGTTTAGGTCATGTAGCATGAACTTGTTTAATTATATTTTACTCGGATTTTAGTTTTTATTATGATTGTTTGATTTGATGTTAATTTCTGTGATTTATTATTTGTGATGTTCCATGATTTGTACTTGAATTGTAGCGTTCCGCTTTGATCATTTAGACCCAAAGTAGATTAGGATCATATAGGATAGTGCAACTTGTTGTGCTTGAATTGTAGAGTCCCGCTTAAGTCTTCTTGATTAAAAGTAGATTAGGATCATATAGGATAGTATAAATTGTGATTGCAAATACCTTAGGATTTGAATTATAAGCGACCGTACTTTTGTATTCAAATCTGGAAAAATAGAAATTAAGGTTAGGATTTGGTGAAGGACTTACCGGTGAAGTCAAAAACTTGATTAGGATACCTTAGAACAAATATCGATATATACATTTGAAGCACGTGATTAAATATCCCTCTAGGTTAGTGACAGCCCTAGAATTCGAGGCACATTAATCCGTCCACCCAAAGTATTCGTATTAATATTTGTTCCAAAGGCTAACTTAGGTTAGAAACCTCGTCATAATCAAACATGAATTTAAACAAACCGAGTAGATAGAATTAGCAAGGGATTGTGGACCGAATACCCCTAGACTTCTCAAACTTGATTTTCACCCGATTTTATTGCTTTTTGTTACGAACTTTTAATTACTTTAATTTTCCTTCGAACAACGATTTTACACAAAAACCCCCCTTTTACTTTTATTGTTTTGTCTTAGAAGTAGTTTTCTTTATTAAAAATTAGTATTTCCCTATCTCCTTGCGGATCGACACCTAAATACTACAATCGATAGGTTCTGCGCTTGCAACTAACCTATTAATTGAGTACGAAGGTTTATAAATATTAAAGGCAAAAATGAGTACCAAATTCCTATATCTAAAATACTCAACAAGCTTTTTGGCGCCGTTACCGGGGAGAATAGGATAGATACTAGTTTTTATTTTAGGAAAGTACTTTTAATTCTTAGTTTCCTTATTTACTTTTCAGAAAATAAAAAAAAATCCAAAAATAGTTTATTTCTTTTTTTTACAATTTCTGAATTTACCTTCCTTATTTAGAAAAATCCAAAAATATTTTACTTTCCTTAATTAATTTTCTGCACTTTACTTCTATTCTCTCTCTTTCACATCATATCTCTTCTCTCATAGGTTTGAGCGCTGGCACCAGTCACAAGAAGTCAAACCGCGAAAATAAAAGCCGGCGAATCCTCTCTCTCTCAACCAATGGCAGGTCTAGATCCCAATCTAGGCATGCCTCGCAGCTTTGAGGTAGAAGTGGAAGACTATCCGGAAGGCCTTCTCAATCAAGACCTTCACGATAACAATCCGCCTCCTCCTCCTCCAAATAACAACCAACCGCTACCACATCCACATCACAATGATCCACCTATTCTCAATAATAATCCTCTCTTCGGTGTCAATCCAAACAACAACGGAAATGGCCGCAATCGCCAACAAGGCCACCGCTTCGGTTTCATTCCACAAGGCCAAGATCCGCGCGAAATCAAGCCCTCTCTCATCCACTTGCTTGGCCAAAGTCAGTTTGGGGGAGCCCTAAACGAAGATCCACATGCCCACTTGGCGGTTTTCGAAGAATCTTGCGGCACTTTCGCTAGAGAAGGAGAAGAGCTAGACAACCTCAAGCTCAAATGCTTCCACCTATCCCTCCGTGATAATGCAAGATCGTGGCTAAGGACCGTGAATCGGGACCACATAAGAAGATGGGACGACATGGAGAAGTTATTCTTAGGAAAATACTTCCCTCCATCCAAAACCCAACACTTCCGAACCAAGATCACGACATTCAAACAAGCCGAGGGAGAGTCTTTGACCGAGGCATGGGATAGATGGGCCGAGCTCCAGCGCTTGTGCCCTAACCATGGCCTTGACATGTGGTTGCTTTTTCAATTCTTCTTTGCAGGTTGCACAATAGCCACCAAGACTCATTTGAATTCAGCCGCAGGAGGTAATATGTCAAAGATGGATCCTGAGCAAGCCATGCTAATGATTGAGGACATGGCGATCAACCAAAGGGAATGGACGGCCGAAAGAGGTGGACGAACCCAAACCACATCGGGAATCCTGAAAACCGATGAAGTTACCGCCTTAAGAGCCCAAATGGAAGCCTTGCAACATCAAATGGCGCAAATGCAAAACGTCAAATCCGTGACGAACAAGGCTTCATGCGGCATTTGTGGAGAGTCGACTCATATCACCGCTGATTGCAAAGTCCTTTTAGAAGGAGAGGACGTCGAGTAAGTCAATGCAATATTTTACAATCAAGGTGATAAGAGAAACGATCCGATCTACAATAAGGTTAGGCCAAACGATAATTTCAATTCGAATACATATAACCCTAACACAAGGTGGAACCATCCAAATTTCAAGTGGAGGACTGAAAATGAAAACTCAAACTCAAACCAATACCAAGGTAATTCCAATCAATACCAAAATCGGTCAAACCAAAACTCGTACCAAGGACCTTCTCAAAACAACAAATTAGAAAAATTGATAGAGGGCCTTGTCATCTCTCAAAACGAGTTCATGAACCAACAAAGAAGCACTAATACCGATATTTCGGATTCCTTGAGAAATATGAACAATAGATTTGAGTTTTTAGAGACCAAAACAAAGATGCTAGAAGCACAAATTGCACAACAAGCATCTTCATCCTCCCATCAACAAGGGACGCTTCCGGGCAAACCCGACATCAACCCGAGAGAGCATGCGAATGCCGTGACCTTGAGGAGCGGCAAGGAGTACGAAGGACCTACCATGCCCAATGAAGAGGAGCAGCAACCTCCCAAGGAAACACACGACGTTGCAACTCCCCTTGATGCGAATGCAGCACCTACAAGTGCGGATGCACCACCATCGGAAAAGCATCAAACAACGGGTAATTCAAGTTCTCCAAAGGTAAAAAATGCTGAAACTCCTAAGTACATTCCCCCACATAGGTTTGTACCTTTTCCTCAAAGGTTAGTAAAGCATAAATTAAACCAACAATTTGCCAAATTTGTAGACCACTTAAAGAGATTGAATATCACCATCCCTTTTACCGAAGCGATTACCCAAATGCCCACTTACGCAAAGTTTTTAAAAGAAATTTTATCCAACAAAAGAACACTTGAGGAAATGGGTACGGTGTCCCTAAATGAGGAGTGTAGCGCCCTCTTCTTAAACAAGCTACCTCCAAAACTTAAGGACCCAGGAAGCTTTGCAATCCCATGTAAGATAGGTGATACCAAATTTGATAGGTGTTTATGTGATTTAGGGGCAAGTGTTAGTCTCATGCCAAAATCGGTGTATCAAAGGTTGAACTTAGGGAATTGAAACCAACAAGAATATCCTTGCAATTGGTCAATAAAACAGTAAGGTTCCCCGAAGGAATTGTGGAGGATGTAATTGTCAAAATAGGTGAATATTTTGTGCCTATTGATTTCGTGGTTGTGGAAATGGAAGAGGACACTCATACCCCTATCTTGTTAGGTCGTGATTTCCTTATAACAGCAGGTGCCAACATCGATGTTAAAGAAGGAAAAATTTCCTTTGACATTGGTGGAGAAAATGTTAATTTTCACATGTTCAAATCTCTTAAATTTCCTTCTAATGATAATGACTCAATATGCAGGGTTGATGTTTTAGACTCTATAATTGATGATCATCTAGATAGGATGATGAAAGGAAAGCAACTAGACGAAATCCTGGAAGAAACCGACCTCGAAAATGGCAAAAAACTGCGAAAACAACCCTCAGTGCGTCCGCACCAATCCACAGTGGGTCCGCACTTTCAAAGAAGAGGAGTCAGGAGCACTTGACCGAGCGCAATGCGTCCGCACCAGCCCACAGTGCGTCCGTACCTTGCCCGATTTAACCTCAGTGCGTCCGCACCAATCCTCAGTGCGTCAGCACTCAACCCGCAATGATGCCGCAGATTCCAAAATTTTGCTTACCCAGGCGCAGTGCGTCCGCACTGAATATGAATGCGTCCGCACTCAGGCCCAAATAGCTCAAATCGAAGCCAATTCGACCAATTCCGCACCACCGAAGGTCGAACTCAAGCCATTGCCACCTACTCTTCGCTACGAGTACCTGGGGACAGATGAGACATATCCGGTGACAGTCAATTCCGAGCTCAACAAAGATCAAACCGAGAAGCTCCTTCATGAACTAAGATTGCATAGGAAAGCTATCAGATATACAATCGATGATCTAACCGGAATTAGCCCCTCCTTTTGCATGCACAGAATTTTAATGGAGGATGATCACAAGCCTTCTATCGAATCTCAAAGGCGACTCAATCCGAATCTCAAGGAAGTCGTAAAGAAGGAAATCATCAAACTCCTAGATGCCGGTATCATCTACCCAATCTCCGATTCAAAATGGGTAAGTCCGGTTCATGTTGTGCCAAAGAAAGGTGGTACCACAGTGGTGAAAGGCGAAGGCGACAAGATGATATCAACAAGGGTGGTGACCGGTTGGCGAATGTGCATCGACTACCGCAAGCTAAACAATGCAACAAGGAAGGATCACTTCCCTCTACCTTTTGTCGACCAAATGCTCGAAAGACTCACTACCATTCACATTTTTGCTACTTAGATGGGTATAGTGGTTTCTTTCAAATTCCAATTCACCCCGATGACCAAGAGGAAAACAACATTTACTTGTCTCTAGGGTACGTTCGCGTACCGTAGATGCCGTTTGGTTTATGTAATGCACCGGCCACGTTCCAAAGAGCCATGATGGCTATATTTTCTGATTTATTAGAAAATTCTGTGGAAGTTTTCATGGATGATTTTTCGGTATTTGGTACTATTCATTTGACAATTGCGTGACTAATTTATCAAAGTTTTAGAACATTGTGAGCAGGTCAATTTAGTACTCAATTGGGAGAAATGTCATTTTATGGTGCAACAAGGAGTTGTCCTAGGCCATGTGGTGTCATCCAAGGGGTTGGAAGTCGACAAGCCAAGGTGGAGGTGATAGAGAAATTGCCCTATATCCAACATGCGTAAAAGATGTGCGAACTTTCTAGGCCATGCGGGATTCTATAGGCGGTTCATCAAAGATTTTTCGAAA
>JAJGRW010004553.1:0-11883 GCA_025461045.1 Carex parvula | reverse complement strand
TCTCCTTCCTATTTTGAATTTTTATTGTTTATTGGATTTATTGTTTTCTGTGCATAAATTATACTTCTTCTTTTTTACTAAATTGATAGGAATTTTCTTGTTGAGACCCTATGAATCACTTTGAAACCTCAGATTTATACTAGAACCACGATGATTTATTTTCAAGCTAAACTCAAAGGATCTCTGAGTAAGAATCCTTTGATTTATCATTTTTTATAGATCCAATGACTTGACTCAACAAAATTGACAGAAAGAGTGTGCTTCGGTCAAAATAAAATATGAATGAAGTATAATTCGTTTGATTTAAAAAATATATTCTGAAAATATATTCTAGTTAATTATTCCCGTTTTTGAGTCCGGTTACGAGGTCTGACTGAAAATAGGTAAAATCATAGTTCAATTTTTTCTTTTCTTGGTCTATTATATTTATTTCGTGCTCCAGATACTAGAATAAATCTGACGAGGTAGAATTCATTATCTTGTTAGAGATCGATAAAAAACCCATTCATTCTGTTATTATTCATAGGATCAATTATAACAAGTCACACCTCATTTTCCAAAATACCGAAACAAAAAAGTCCACGATCGAACTACCAAAATCTTTTCTTTAGAAATCAAGATTTTAGCATTAGTAGTAATTTTTTCTTACTGGAAAGATCAAAACCTCATAAAACCTAATTCCTAGTAATCCCATCCAATAAACAGAAGAGTTATAAATTCCAAAGAATACATAGGAATACAGCAAATAAAGCCATTGCAACTCCCATAAGTGGTGTAGTACCCCAGCCCGGAGCTACTTTACCATATTCTGAATTTAAGGGTTTCAATAAATCCCCGACAGGAGTTCGTCTTGATCCAGATCTAGAACTATCTTCAACGGTTTGTGTAGCCATAAATCGTATTCTATTAAATAATGATTGGTTAAGATCTGTTGACTTTGTATACTATTCTGTTGTATTTCTAAATAAATGATCTTATTCGTATAGTAGATCCATTCTGGAAATTATTAAAAATGGAAACAGCAACCTTAGTCGCGATCTTTATATCTGGTTTACTTGTAAGCTTTACTGGGTACGCCTTATATACCGCTTTTGGGCAACCCTCTCAACAACTAAGAGATCCATTCGAAGAACATGGGGATTAGTTGAAGTAATTGAAGTAATGAGCTTCCCTTATTGGTAGACTCATTACTTCAATTCAATTAAATTGTTTCAAGATTTATTTCATTTTTTTATTTTAGTTGGAACCTTAGGTGGTTCTCGAAAAAAGATAGCGAAAAAGATTATCCCTAAAATCGAGACTAAAAGGAATGTATAAACCAATGCTTCCATCGATTCGATTGTGGTTTACAATTATAGCTTCCACACCTATTCACTTGAGATCATTTATCTTATATAAAAGAAAAAGAATCAAAGAGAAGATGATGATTAAAATCAAGATTCTTTTTTCTTGTACCCGATGAACAAAAAAAGAGGAAAGAAATCAATATACCAACCCAAAAATGCTCTATAAGACAGTTTGGTCTCTTTGTAGTTGGATCTCCAACTTTTTGGAATGTTCCAAATTCCACTTGAGCATCCAAATCTGGATCAATACCAGCAAAAACATCTCTGAACAAGGTTCTAGCGCCATGCCAAATGTGTCCGAAAAAGAAGAGCAAGGCGAATGTAGCATGGCCAAAAGTAAACCAACCCCTTGGACTACTACGAAAAACACCGTCAGATTTCAAAGTAGCTCGATCTAATTCAAAAATCTCACCTAATTGGGCACGTCTAGCATATTTTTTAACAGTAGCAGGATCTGAATAGTTACTCCATTAAGTTCACCACCATAGAACTCAACAGTTACACCTACTTGTTCACACTATATTTAGATTCTGCCCTTCTAAAAGGAACAGCGGCTCTAACAATCCCGTCTTCCATCTACCAAAACTACCGGAACTGTTTCAAAAAAGGTAGGCATACGACGTACAAAAAGCTCCCGACCTTCTTATCTCTAAAAAGGGGTGCTCCTAACCAGCCAACCGCTATTCCATCTCCGTTATCCATTGAACTGCTCTAAATAATCCCCCCTTTGCCGGATTATTACCAATGTAATCATAAAAAGCTAATTTATCAGGAATTTTAGACCAAGCTTCCGATAAACTTAGATTTCGGCTAGCCCGGCGCTAACTCTTCGATATATTTCTTGTTGAAAGGTATCCCTGGTCCCATTGATAACGAGTAGGACCAAATAATTCGATTGGGGTAGTTGCTGAACCATACCACTAGTCCTGCAACAACACACAGCTGCAAAAAGACAGCAGCAATACTACTGGAAAGTAACAGTTTCAATATTGCCCATGCGTAATCCTTTGTATAGACGTTGAGGCGGACGGACACTCAGATGGAATAAGCCTGCTAATATACCTAAGGTGCCTGCAGCAATATGATGAGAGGCTATTCCTCCTGGAACAAAAGGATCAAAACCATCCACACCCCAAGCTGGATTGACAGCTTGTACTTTTCCAGTTAGTCCATAAGGATCGGACACCCATATTCCAGGACCGTACAAACCTGTTACATGGAATGCGCCAAAGCCAAAGCAAGCTACACCTGAGAGAAATAAATGAATTCCAAAAATCTTGGGCAAATCCAACGAAGGTTTTCCTGTACGTTCATCACAGAATACTTCTAAGTCCCAATATACCCAATGCCAGATAGCTGCCAAGAAGCACAAACCAGAAAACACTATATGTGCCGCTGCAACACCTTCATAACTCCAAATACCTGGATTGGTTACAGTTCCTCCTGAAATATTCCAACCGCCCCATGAATTGGTTATTCCTAAACGAGTCATAAAAGGTATAACGAACATACCCTGTCTCCACATTGGATCAGAACAGGATCAGAGGGATCAAAAACAGCGGCTAATTCGTATATAAGCCATCGAACCAGGCCCAACCAGCAACTAGAGCTGTGTGCATTATAGGAACAGAAAGTAATCGACCGGGGATCATTCAATACGACAGTATGAATCACGATACCAAGGTAACCCATGGAAACACCCCTTTAATCAAAGAAAAATAGAAACTATATTCACTTATTTATCGCTTAAAGTAAGAAGACTAGTATACTGTGTACCTAACCTAAAACTCTTTTTCAGTAGATTCTGTGGGTTCATTTTGATTTCATCTCATGTGAAAAGCAAAATAAAGGGAACAACTCTGTTCGTAAGAACAAGAGAAGCAGATCTATTCTATACCCGATAAGTACCAATACGCAACGGGAAGATTGCAGTATTGGAGAATAATGGATACTGTTTTGATCATTCGAATGATCAATCAATCCCTTCGTTACAGTTTTTGTGAATCGACCTATAAAATAAAAGAAACCCATTAAATAAAGAAATAAAATTAATTAAGAAGATCTAATCAAGAATTTGATGTGTGTACAATAGCTATGGGATTAGCAGGGACATCTTTTGATCCTGGCCGGAGGAACAATTACTAGATGGATAGCATACCCTAAAGCTAGGATTTTGATTCACCAACCTAGAAGTGCCCGTATAGGACAATAACAAATATATAGAGTATTAATGATGGAAGCAGAAGATATACTTTGAACTTCGTAACACAATTGCGATATTTATGCAGAAAATACAGGTAAACCTGTAAATGTTATAACAGAAAGGATCTGGAAAGAGATTCTTTTATGTCGGTAACAGAAGGCTCAAGATTATGGTATTATCGATCGCGTAGCGTAGCAAAGTTTTCAAAAAAGAAAATGAAACTACAAGAGTGATCTGAGTGATTTTGTAGTAATCTATTTTAAAGTTGAATTTTCCTTTTTTGAATATTAGTATTCAATATTCAAAAAGGGAAAATTTACTTTATTTAAATTTATATAGGGTTCTTAATCTTTATATAGTAAGAAGAATACTCGATGAAAAAAATTGCCTCCAATAGGATTTGAAGCTATAACCAAAGGTTTAGAAGAGCTCTGTCCTATCCGTTAGACAATGGACGCTTTTCATACCATTGCTCGATATGCTATATAAAAAAATATAGGAAGATAGAGCACGATTTAAACATAGGAGAAAGAGGGGATGGACAAATTCGAATTTGTAATAGAAAGGTTACACTAAGAGTTATTAAATTCACCAGTCATTTTTTTTATGTGTTTTGAATAATTATTATGAAATCCAAATGAGTCCATATTCAATCTATTTATTGAAGAACTGTATTTCTATGCAATATGAGATATTCAGTAGCTAAACAACACTATGAATATCATTAAGTAATATATATAATATTATAAATTAAGAATAGACTATAACTAATTAAAGTTAATAACTTAATGGTAAACTAAGTTTAAAAACACAAGAAAGATATTCATGAATGATCTTATCTATCTTCTATTCTAATGAATAATGGGATATCTTTTGATTTTTACTTTCTTTTTTTTACGTACAAAAAAAGATATTATGTTGTATGAAAGTAGATCTATATAAACTATTTTTTGATAGCCTCAAATATATACTAAACAAGTTCGATCCTGCTTATAAAGAAATATTATTAAAAATTTCGAAATGGCATCATCCCTAACATTTAAAACTATATTAGACAAAAAATATTCTATTCGTGATACCGAGAAATATTTTTCAAGATAAAAAAAAGTCCGTTGGGCACCTAATGCTTATGTCATAATAGATTCGAACACTTGCCTCGGATTGACTCAATATCATAATTGCTCTAGTGAATAACTATCTAGTTTAGTAAATAACTTAAAAATAGATGGATGATAGATAGATAAAGAACTAAATCAAAAATCCATCTTTTGGAAGTTCACTAAAAACTTGACTCTTGGCAGGTCTCTTTGTATGTGTTGTCCGGAAAGAGGAGGACTTAATGATTATTCGTTCGCCGGAACCAGAAGTGAAAATTCTTGTGAATAGAGATCCTGTAAAACATCTTTTGAGCAATGGGCCAAACCCTGGTCATTTCTCAAGAACAATAGCTAAGGGTCCTGATACTACCACTTGGATCTGGAATCTACATGCTGATTGCTCACGATTTTCGATAGTCATACCAGCGATTTGGAGGAGATCTCCCGAAAAGTATTTAGTGCTCATTTCGGTCAACTCTCCATTATTTTTCTTTGGTTGAGTGGTATGTACTTCCATGGTGCCCGTTTTTCCAATTATGAAGCATGGCTAAGTGATCCTACTCATATTGGACCTAGTGCACAGGTAGTCTGGCCAATAGTAGGTCAAGAAATATTGAATGGTGATGTGGGAGGGGGTTTCCGAGGAATACAAATAACCTCTGGCTTTTTTCAAATTTTGGCGAGCATCTGGAATAATTAGTGAATTACAACTCTATTGTACCGCAATTGGTGCATTGATTTTTGCCTCCATAATGCTTTTTTGCCGGTTGGTTCCATTATCATAAAGCTGCGCCAAAATTGGCTTGGTTTCCAGATGTAGAATCTATGTTGAATCATCACGTAGCAGGGTTAACTAGGACTTGGTCTCTTTCTTGGCGGACACCAAATTCATGTATCTTTACCGATTAACAAATTTCTCGATGCTGGGGTTGATGCTAAAGAGATACCACTTCCTCATGAATTCTCTTGAATCAGAGATCTTTTGGCTCAACTTTATCCAAGTTTTACGAGGAGCAACCCCCTTTTTCACCTTGAATTGGTCAAAATATGGGGACTTTCTTACTTTCGTGGAGGCTTAGATCCATACAGGGAGTCTATGGTTAGTGATACTGCAGCACCAGCTTTAGCTATTGCCATCCTTTTCCTGATTGCTGGCCATATGTACAAGACTAACTGGGGGCATTGGCAGAGCCTTAAAGACATTCTAGAAGCATCATAAAGGTCCATTTACAGGACAGGGCATAAGGATCTTTATGAGATTTTAACAACTTCATGGCATGCTCAATTATCTCTTAACCTAGCCATGTTGGGTTCCTTAACCATTATTGTAGCTCATCATATGTATTCCATGCCTCCTTATCCATATCTAGCTACTGACTACGGTACACAACTTTCATTGTTCACACATCACTGTGGATTGGTGGATTTCTGATAGTTGGTGCTGCTGCACATGCAGCCATTTTTCTAGTAAGAGACTATGATCCAACTACTCGATACAATGATCTTTTAGATCGTATCCTTAGGCACCGCGATGCAATCATATCACATCTTAACTGGGTATGTATATTTTTAGGTTTTCACAGTTTTGGCTTGTACATCCATAATGATACCATGAGTGCTTTAGGACGTCCTCAAGACATGTTTTCAGATACTGCTATCCAATTACAACCCATCTTTGCTCAATGGGTACAAAATACTCATGCTTTAGCACCTAGTCTAACAGCTCCTGGTGCAACAACGAGTACCAGCTTAACTTGGGGAGGTAGTGATTTAGTAGCAGTAGGTGGCAAAGTAGCTTTGTTACCTATTCCATTAGGAACCGCGGATTTTCTAGTCCATCATATTCATGCATTTACAATTCATGTAACTGTATTGATATTACTGAAGGGTGTTCTATTTGCTCGCAGTTCCCGTTTGATACCTGATAAAGCAAATCTTGGTTTTCGTTTTCCTTGTGATGGACCTGGACGAGGAGGAACATGTCAAGTATCCGCCTGGGATCATTTTCTTAGGTCTATTTTGGATGTACAATTCAATTTCGGTAGTAATTTTTCATTTCAGTTGGAAATGCAGTCGGATGTTTGGGGTACCATAAGCGACCAAGGGATAATTACTCATATCACAGGAGGGAATTTTGCACAAAGTTCCATTACGATTAATGGGTGGCTTAGAGATTTCCTATGGGCACAGGCTTCTCAAGTAATTCAATCTTATGGTTCTTCATTATCTGCATATGGTCTTTTTTTCTTAGGTGCTCATTTTGTCTGGGCTTTCAGTTTAATGTTTCTATTTAGTGGCCGTGGTTATTGGCAAGAACTTATTGAATCCATTGTTTGGGCTCATAACAAATTAAAAGTTGCTCCTGCTACTCAGCCTAGAGCTTTGAGCATTATACAAGGACGTGCTGTAGGAGTAACCCATTACCTTCTGGGTGGAATTGCCACAACATGGGCATTCTTCTTAGCAAGAATTATTGCAGTAGGATAATGGCTAGGAGGATTTGAAAAGCATTATGGCATTAAGATTTCCGAGGTTTAGCCAAGGTTTAGCTCAGGACCCACTACTCGTCGTATTTGGTTTGGTATTGCTATTGCACATGACTTCGAGATTCATGATGATATTACTGAAGAACGTCTTTATCAGAATATTTTTGCTTCTCACTTTGGTCAGTTAGCTATAATATTTCTGTGGACATCTGGAAATCTGTTTCATGTAGCTTGGCAAGGAAATTTTGAGTTATGGACTAAAGGATCCTTTGCATATAAGACCTATTGCTCATGCAATTTGGGATCCGCATTTTGGCCACCAGCTGTAGAAGCCTTTACTTCGAGGAGGTGCTACTGGCCCAGTCAATATTGCTTAGTCTGGTCTTTATCAGTGGTGGTATACAATCGGATTACGTAGCAATGAAGATCTTTATTACTGGAGCTCTTTTTCTATTACTTCTTTCTGCAATATCCTTAGTTGCAGGTTGGTTACATCTACAACCCAAATGGAAACCAAGCCTTTCGTGGTTCAGAATGCCGATCTCGTCCTCAATCATCATTTGTCGGACTTTTCGGAGTAAGTTCTTTGGCTTGGACAGGGCATTTAGTCCATGTCGCTATTCCTGGATCTAGAGGAGAATACGTCAGGTGAGTAATTTCTTAATGTATCACCGCACCTCAGGGTTGGGACCCCTTCTTACGGTCAATGTAATCTTTATGCTCAAGATCCTGATTCGAGTAATCATTTATTAGCACTTCCCAAGGAGCGGGAACTGCCATTCTAACCCTTCTTGGGGGATTCCATCCACAAACCACAAAGTTTATGGTTGACCTGATATCGCTCATCATCATTTAGCTATTGCCTTTATTTTTCTAATTGCTGGTCATATGTATAGAACTAATTTCGGAATTGGACATAGTATCAAAGATCTTTTAGAAGCACATATTCTCCAGGGGGTCGATTAGGACGTGGGCATAAAGGTCTTTATGACACAATCAATAACTCCATTCATTTTCAATTAGGTCTTGCTCTAGCTTCTTTAGGGGTTATTACTTCATTAGTAGCTCAACTATGTACTCTTTACCTGCTTATGCATTCATCGCACAAGACTTTACTACTCAAGCTGCCTTATATACTCATCACCAATATATTGCAGGGTTCATCATGACAGGAGCCTTTGCTCATGGAGCTAATTTTTCATTAGAGATTACAATCCAGCCCAGAATGAAAATAATGTATTGGGCAAGAATGTTAGACCATAAAGAAGCGATCATATCGCATTTAAGCTGGGCAAGCCTTTTTCTGGGGTTCCATACCTTGGGCCTTTATGTTCATAACGATGTCATGCTTGCTTTGGTACTTCCGGAAAAACAAATCGTAATCGAACCATATTTGCTCAATGGATACAATCTGCTCATGGTAAGACTTTCATACGGAGTTGATGTACTCTTATCGTCAACGAGCGGCCCAGCCTTCAATTCAGGTCGAAACATATGGTTACCCGGATGGTTGAATGCTGTTAATGAGAATAGGAATTCTCTTTTCTTAACAATAGGCCCTGGAGATTTCTTGGTTCATCATGCTATTGCTCTAGGTTTACATACAACTACATTGATTTTAGTAAAGGGTGCTTTAGATGCACGTGGTTCTAAATTAATGCCGGATAAAAAGGATTTTGGTTATAGTTTTCCTTGTGACGGACCAGGGCGTGGCGGTACTTGGATATTTCCGCTTGGGACGCATTTATTTGGCAATTTTCTGGATGTTAATACTATTGGATGGGTTACTTTTTATTGGCATTGGAAACATATTACCTTATGGCAAGGTAACGTTTCACAATTTAATGAGTCCTCCACTTATTTGATGGGATGGTTAAGAGATTATCTATGGTTAAACTCTTCACAACTTATCAATGGATATAATCCTTTTGGTATGAATAGTTTATCGGTATGGGCATGGATGTTCTTATTTGGACATCTTGTTTGGGCTACAGGGTTTATGTTCTTAATTTCTTGGCGTGGATATTGGCAGGAATTGATTGAAACTTTAGCGTGGGCTCATGAACGCACACCTTTGGCTAATTTGATTCGCTGGAGAGATAAACCGGTTGCTCTTTCCATTGTGCAAGCAAGATTAGTTGGATTAGCCCACTTTTCCGTAGGTTATATATTTACTTATGCAGCTTTCTTGATAGCCTCAACATCAGGAAAATTTGGTTAATTTATTTTTTATTGTCTTTTTATTTACTATATCATCAACACTCTCATTCTTTTCGATGGAGAGATGGAGAGGTAGAAATCTACCTTCTTATTTTTATATCCCGGATTTGAACTGTATCATTAATAACAATAGGTAACTTAATTTTTTATGGCAAAAAAAAGTTTAATTCAGAGAGAACACAAGCGAAAGAAATTGGAAGAAAAATATCGTTTGATTCGTCAGTCCTTAAAAAAGAAAAGCAAAGACTCATCCCTGAGTCAAAGAGAAATAAGAGAAATTCAGAGAAAATTGCAATCTCTACCACGTAATAGTGCACCTACACGTCTTCATAGACGTTGTCTTGTACTGGAAGACCTAGAGCTAACTATCGAGATTTTGGACTATCCGGGCACATACTTCGACAAATGGTTCATGCATGTTTATTACCGGGTGCACAAAATCAAGTTGGTAAGGATAACAATCTCGTTTCTATTTTTACCTAAAAGATTTTGTACCTAAAAAAGAAATATCGCTTCCCAATTGTACCTATTTTTATGGACCCTCTTGAGATTTCTTTCGAAATGGATCAAAATATACATACCATTTTGATAGATATTTGAAAGAGGGTCTCCAATCTTTGAATGTTTCTCTTTCTTTTTTCAAGGAACATTTTGGAGTTATAGCCCCTGGTACACGCCAGGATCATAGTTGGCTAAAAGTCAAGGGTTCGAAACTTCTCATTTTCATTTTCCAGATGAAAAACTCAAACCCTTAGATCATTCTATAGGACATAGAATGACAATTAATCTTTACCATCCAAAAAAAGGAGTAATGAGCTGGTCAAAAAAAAGAACTGTCAAAAAAAGAAAAGAAAAAAAGATAGAAAAATTTGGTTTTTTTTTTATGGTCAAAAATTGATTTACAAAGATCATGAATGTGATTAGTAGCAAGGTGCAACAACGGCCTTGGTTCCATATTCAGATCTATTTTCACCTCTTTTTAATGCTGTGTGGTTCTATTATGTTGATGTTTATCTTTATAAAGATAATGAATGTTCTTATACAAGTAATTATCAATATTGATAATGAGATGTAGCAGGATACAAGGATTTTTTCTTTTTTCCATTCCGAATTATTGTATGGATTCTGACCTTGATACTTAAGAAATTGGGCATGAATAGGATGTTACCTTTCCAAGTTCCAAGGGAGATTCCAACCAGGTTATACCTAAGCTAAACCCAATTTCACTTACTCAACTCATGATTATGGATGTAGCGTTAATGATATCAATTGAATATTCTAAGTATTAGATCCGGTAATATGGGATTCTATTCCGTCTGAATTCTGAAAAAAATAATAAATGATCTTATATCGTATTAGAATTCACATTGTTTTATTTTCTAATAAAAAAAGGAGAGAAACCAAAATGACCAAGAAAAATATTAAAAGAGCCGTTTATAGAAGAAAAAGAAAAAAACCTTGCTTATGATGAAGATGCTAATCAAAATTCAAAAAATCAATAAAATCAGAAGAATCAACTGAATCTGAACAATCACAAGAATCAGAAGAATCAACAGAATCTGAAGAAGATATACCTTACATGGATAAGGTCGATTCTTATCAAAGAAAAACAGGTTTTACTGACCAGTTTCAAACTGGGACAATTGTCAAAAGGATACACGATGGTGTTCCGCGTACATTTGGATCATAACAATCAAAGATTTGATTGTTTTCTTTCGAGTGATATATGTCGTAATGGTCTACGTGTATCCGTGGGAAGTAGAGTGAAAGTAAAAAATAATGGATTTTTTAAATACATTATTTTATATTTCCGCTCTTGTGCTTCTGGAGGAGTTCATATGCAAGAAGGAAGTTTCAGCTTAATGCAGATGGGTAAAATATCTTCGACTTTATGGAATTTTCAATTCCATGAAAACTTATTTTTAGTGTCACTTCTGACATCGCCTACAACAGGTGGTGTCACAGCCAGTTTTTGGAATGCTTGTATAAATGAATGTGAATGGAGATTAACTTTAATTGGATTTTTTAAGACAGGTTTTTTTGATTATAAGCTAAAACAACCCCAATCGAATCCCATAAATTGGATTGGGGTTGACATTTAAAGAATATTATGATAAAATAATTTAATATCAAATTTCTGTTAGTTTTGAATAAAAAATGGGGCGTCGCCAAGCGGTAAGGCAACGGGTTTTGGTCCCGTTATTGCGAAGGTTCGAATCCTTCCGTCCCAACTTTCTTTTATGAAACGAAAGATTGGATTACATTTTTTTATATTCTTTATATATAATAAAGAAAAATTTCTTAAAGCGGAATTTCAATTCTAAAATGAAATTCATTCTAAGAATCTATTTTATCTCAACGAAATAAATATAAAATCTTAGTAAATACCATACTCATTCTTTTTTCCAAATCAGAAAGAAAGAAATGTTTAATTTATCAAACATACATAATATTTTGTATTGAAAATTCTTGAGCTTTTTTTTTAAGAAAGAAAATTTGTATTTTTTTATATTTATAAAAAATATGTTACT
>JAJGRW010004552.1:0-19673 GCA_025461045.1 Carex parvula | reverse complement strand
CATTAGCTTATCGGGTATATGTTAATAATAATTTTTTTTTCATTAGCTAAATGAGTATGGATATGGGTAAAGGCTATTTCGTATCCGTTACCCAATAGGATAATTATATAAATAATATTATATGATAATATTTGAGCAATAATAGTGATCGTAAAATTATTTTTGTGACATTTAAATTCATTAGCTAATCGGATACTAGATATAAAAATAATGTTCTGACTTATAATTTCTAATGCTCCGACTTATAATATTCAATACTCTTTTAATGCTATTTATCATCGTAATTCAAAGAATTTATTCTAATTTTAATTCAAAATTTAATCTAAATTACAAATCAAGATTCAAAGAGAGGCAAAAAAAATTTTCCAGAGAAGGAGCAAACTCGGTCCGAATTAATATATTTCTATAAAAATTCAAAATCCAGAATACATAATGGTCCACCCCTGAATGTAGATTACTAACCTGGAGAACAATGGAAGTGTTCAGTATTATATAAAATGGAGATGAAGCTAGTAATAAGCTGATAAGCACCTGTACCATCCTCTTTCTGCCAACTACCAAGCTGATAACCTACGGGTCTAAATAAAAAATAAAAAAGTAGCAACCAGACAGGTGCTGCCAAGATTTGGCATTAGAATTAAGAAGAAAAATGTAGCTTCCAGATCATGCCGACGGTCTCTTGTATGTACTGGTCGGCACTATTAAAAATTTGAATTATTAACATGAAATTAAAAATATTTATTTACATGAATTACTCATGCAATTAATTAATGTCAATTGTATGGATAATATTCATGCAAATAAAATCTATGTAGTTGTTTCATACACTTAATGTCAGCATCCATCAGAAGTTTTACTGAAAAGAATTTAACTAAAAAGTTTACACAAAATAACTTAAAATGCAAACGCATACATCAGAATATTTTTGTAATAATTAGTGATGTACATTTATTATTTAATGTATGTTTTTTGCTATAAGAAAAATGTTAAACATATTACTTTTTTTTTTTGCATGTTTGTTATTTAGTTAAATAATTGAATTTGTCAGAATAGATATTTGTGTTTTCAAATTCTCTTGCTTTATAAAAAAAATAATTTAGTTGAAATTGATTGTACATTTGTTTTTTTATTAGTAATGGTGATTGCATATGTGTGAAATTATGAGTTTTGACATTCTATATGTAAAACATAATAAAATTAATTATTATATTACTATTATTATTCGTTATCCACCTGCTACTGTTTCGTTACCCGATAATTTTAACGGGTATGGATAAGGTAGATTAAGATCAATTCTTAATGGGTAAAAATACAATACGAGTAAGGTCATTTCTTAGTGAGTATGGGTATGAAAATGCTTCCACCCTACCCGTATCGTACCTATTGACACCCCTATTGGTAGACCATCAAGACCCATTAAACAGTGGGTGAAAACTGTCCACAGCACAACCAACGAAGCCCATTTAACAGTTTTTTTTTTTTTTTAAGGGATGAGGATCTGCTCACATTTTGTACCATTGGGAAATGTAAATTAATCCTTTAATATTCAACCGTTGCTAACTTTATCCGCACTGCTGGAAGCTTAAAAGGATGTGGACCCATTATTGCTGGATGCTGTACATTTCAAGCAAGATCACAAGGAGGCCCAGTGAAAAGAAGCCCACCAACAAGCCCAACAGAACGAAAAGATGGAACCAAGTGACCAAATCTTTTGTAACGGGGGTTAGTCTGTTAGGGGACACATTATAACATTATATGTAACCGTGTCTTCTTTTAATATATTGAAGTTGATTGTTTGTGTAAGAATGACATATTCTCCTAAACTGAAATTGTCATGGAATGTGGGAGGATTAAATGAACAAGATAAAAGATTAACAGTGATGTGTTATTGGAGAAACCAGATATCAGTTGTGTCCAGGAAACGAAGTTGGGAAGTATGTAATGCCACTAACCTTCAAAAAAAAAAAAAAGTTGGGAAGTATGAATCATAGGCTGTTTTTTTTTTTGAGGAAAATGAATCATACGCTGTTGAGGTAGATATACGATGAATGGATAGCAATTATTGAACATGAATGCAGAGAACTCTGGCGACTCGATAAATCTAAGAACAAGCAAAATCTTAAATTATTTTTAAAACCCGAGAAATTGAGAAATTCCAAAACAATGGGCTATTGGATCCAGCATCTCGTGGTACAAACCCGATAAGAAAATTAACCATGTAAATGCAAAGTTTACCAAAGTACTTTTCCCATTTTCTCTGTTGCTGGGCCGACATTTTTATTAAAATCCAATGTTAATTACAAATTAATAATTATACCCAGAATTACTGGGGTTTTCCAAAAATATCCAAACCGGTCACAAAATGACCGGTTTCCTCTTCCACAGAAGCCGGCCATTCTGTGGCCGGTTTTCTATTTTTTTTACCCGTAATTAACCCTACAATCTATCGAACTGTGTGTCATTAGTTTTTTGGCCCGTGTATAGTCTTGTTTTCTGTAGTATTGAGAGAAGAAAAATCTAGAGATAGAAGTTGGGCTTAACGGGGTGTTTGGTATAAGAATTAGGAGGGAGACGGAAGAACAAAGAAGAAAATCTAGAGATAGAATTAGTTAGTTTTTTTTTTTTTTTAGGTTTAAAATTAGTTAATTGACCATCAAGATAACCCTGTTTACAAAGTGGGTAGAAACTGTCCACATCAGAACCAACAAGGCCCGACGATCTGCTCAGATCTTATACCATTGGGAAATGAAAAATCCTTTAATTTTCAACCTTTGCAAACTTTATCCCCAATTCCCCACAGCTGGAAGCTCATAAAGGTGTGGACCCATTATTGCTGGATGCTGTACCTTTCAAGCAAGATCACAAGGAGGAGAGCAGGTTGGGTCCGATGCCCATCGGACTCAAATTTGAGTCCAATGGGTTTCGGGACCGTCTGATCTGCTTTAAGATTCATGCACACGGATTTTAAAGTAAATATGAAATTGCGGGTACGAATCTTAAAACAGATCGAACGGTCATTGAACCTATCAAATTCACTTTAAGTCCGATGGGCATCAGACCCAAATTGACCTCCACAAGGAGGCCAGTACAAAAAGATTGAACACTTCCTACATAATCCAATGCAACTAAGTGACCCACAATTAATGGATGGCCCACCACCTGGTTTCACACAACCCACCCCAATCAAAAGTGAGAAGAGACCCAAAAGTATTAATGCAATAGGTTTCTGTTAATGTCTTCAAATTTAATTGTGGAAACACTTAGTTTTCGTCAATTTAGTTTGAAATAAAAAACACAAACTAAGTGTTTCCACAACAGAGGGATTTACAAGGCCAGATATGATATTTTTATAATTACCTCAATTAACCTAATGCGCTTCTTAAAGAGACATGTTCAGACTTTTAAAATTAAACAAATTAAGAGCATACATGAGTTTTTCTCAAGGCTCAAGGGAAGTTTGACATAACATTAACCTAATATATATATATATAGTAGAACTAGGGTGAGCTGTGCTCACCAACGGATTTGGTGAGCACACCTCCAAAAAACGCATTTTCAAAGTTCAAATAGTCGATTCGAACCTTCCAACGTGTTCTTCATATTAATATGTGCTTGGAGACCAAATTTTACATTTTTTGGAAATTTTTTACTATTTTTTTAGAATTTTTTAAAATCATCAGCTTTTCATTAAATAAAAAAAAAAATTCAAAAAAATTCAAAAAATACTGATTTTAAAAAATTCTAAAAAATAGTAAAAAATTTCCAAAAAATGTAAAATTTGGTCTCCAAGCACATATTAATATGAAGAACACGTTGGAAGGTTCGAATCGACTATTTGAACTTTAAAAATGCGTTTTTTGGAGGTGTGCTCACCAAATCAGCTCACCCTAGTTCTACTCTATATATATATGCTTCATGGGGACATTAATAGTGAGGCACATATTCATTTATTCACCTGCAAACTGAGAATTACCCTAACTAAGACATGAACAAATCAAAGGAATAAGTGCATTTCGTTTTTATTTTAATTTTTTTTCCTTTTTTTCCTTAAAATTTGGAGAGAGAATTTAGGGCACAATGAATAACATTTAGTAGAGTTAGCACTACAACAAAACAAGTCTTCAGAGACCGGTATCCGCGACCGGTACTGTCGCCGGTCTCTGAAGACCTTCTCTCAGCAAAAAAAAGAAAAAGAAAATTAAGGTCTTCGGAGACGACCCCTTCAGCGACCAGCGATACTAGTCTTCAGAGACCGATATGGCCCGGTCGCTGAAGGGTCTCAAGAAAACCCGCGAGACGCGCGCCATTCCCCTTCTCTCTGTCTCGCGCGCGGTTTAGGTTAGCCACAAAAAGGAAAAAAAACGGCGAACCCTCGCCGCCCGAACCCCTTCTCTCCTTTCTGTCTCAAGAAGACCGGCGAACCCTCGCCGCCCGAACCCCCAATTTGCGAAGTAGCTCCGCCTTCTCAGATCGGACCGAAGTAGATCCGCGCCCGATGTGGAACCGCCGCCCGAAGTAGCTCCGCCGCGTCTGGTCCTTCTCAGATCGGAACCGCCCGAAGTTGCTTGTGTGGAGAAGCTTGTTGCGGCGGGAGGTACTCTACTTTTGCCTTCACTTAGTGTTCTTTTTGCAAATTTCACCTTCCTTTTGCTTTATTTGCAAATGATTTTTTTACGTGTTTGCAGAAGTTATTTGGTAGGTCTTTCTGTATCAGATCGGTATAGTTGCACAAGGTAAGGCTAATGAATAAAAATTGCCATTTGCTATTAGCAAGATATCTCTGGCTACAATTGTTGTTACTTCCCAGTTTTTCTCACTAGTAAAATTCTACAGCTAAAAGTTGAAATCCAATTAATTAGACATTGATATTAGCACCGGCTGTGACTGTAAAGGCAATAATTAGACATTTAAATTTAAATTGCTGTATTGCTATATCTATTCAATTTACTCCAAGGGGCTGTATTGCCTTCTTGCTGCTTGGATTTGTGCATTACCACATGGTCCCTTCTTGCTGCTTGTTGTCCTTTTACTTCAGTTATTGAAGGTGTTGTTTGGCTTATTGTCTCAGTGTTGTTTTTTCGTACCATGCTCATTTGCAACAGTATTTATTAGCTGTCTCTTTCTTATGGCCCTTCTAGTCATAGTAAAGCTGTTTCCCAACCATGGCTATACGTATTTGTATCCTTGTTTTACTCATCTCAATGTTAAGTGTTTTAATTAATGGAATGCCATTTTAGTTAAAATATAGACTTCGTGAGGGAAAAGCAGGAAAAGAGCTGCCAATAGATGCATTTATGGTGGTGGTATTTTATTGGTCTGATATGTCATCTTATATAAATCGTCTTCCTTTAGATTTCGCGAAAATAAACACAATTATGCTGTGTATTTTACTTTTCTCATGTTGGGTATTAGTCATCTCAAATACTTTTGCTGTAGATACAATGTACCCTGTTCTTGCTATGGTTTGTTAGAGGAGAACACAAAATATACACACTACCCGACTCCAAAATGGATACATCCTAGCTGTGCTTTTAAGAACATGTACAGATTACAATGTATGCTATGATGCTTGAACTCATTAATTGCTGTTCTGTCTCAGCATCTTGTTACAAATATTAAACTTCACTACATGAACAGTTGCATTATTACTCAAATCACGGGCTCAAGCGAATAATCACTAATGTTATTAAGGTGGGTTACTTGATTCAAGTTAGTGGGGGAGAGAGACAGAAGTTCATTTGAAATTTTTTTTTTTTAGGAAAGGCCCTTGCCCCTTGGTCATGAATTTCGACTGTAAAGAGGATTAATTAGACATTACAGCAATAATTAGACATTTAAATTTAAAAGTGATCCCAGCACCGGCTGTATTAGCATTAATTAGACATTGATATTAGCACAAAGTCCATTGCTGTATTGCTATATCTATTCAATTTACTGTAAAGAGGCAATTTTTTTTTGCCTTGGTTTCTAAGTAATTAGCAAACCATGAGATGATGTAATATTTTACTAATCTCACTTGCTCATTTTTCTTGATATGATTACTCTTGCTTTTGCTAAGTGAATAAAAATAGTTATGATTGATTGATTAATCGGGTTGACTAATTGATTGGTTAATTGGTTTTAGGAGTTGTAGAAGAAGTTAGTTTAATCTTGGAAAGAAAGAAGAAGAGGAGAAAACTCAATCTTCAAGGGAGTAATTGCTTGTAATCAGGCAAGTTTTCTCCCTTCTCTTAATTCTATGCTGACTTATTACATTACTAATTGTGTACTACAATTCGTTAGTTTTTAATATAGTATTATGTTATGATCCAACTAAACCGGAACATTTAGTATGCCTTTTAGGTTTATACCCGTTCAAAATTAATCTGATAGAGATTAATTTTGAATAGTCCCCGTTTTGGGACTGCTCTTTGAATGCTTTGTCTCATCTAGGATGTGAAGAAATGTATGTGAGTCTAGTGTTTAAGAAAAATTTGGTATCATTTTCCCTTATTGTTCCTACGAGTACGTATTGAATTACATGTCTAACATGATGTGTTTCTAACACGTACTCGGGGAACTGAGGGGAAATGCTGCCGAATTTTTTCTTAAATACTAGATCCACATACATTTCTTCACTACTGAGACATAGCATTCAAAGAGTGGGATAGGATTGTACACCGGCCCTGTGTAAGCCCCAAAAGACGAATAAGTTTGGACTTATTAAATTTTGTTGACATTATTTTATTATTTTAATATCTAATGTGAAAATAGTAAGTAAGGCATAACTTTAAGTTTAGTTTTGACCTCGTGTGCATTTTATTGTGTTTAGAACTAATCAAGGCAAGGCAAGGGAAGGCAGGGCAAGGCAGGGCAGGGCAAGCAGGGCAGGGCAGGGCAGGGCAATCGTCATCTCTCTCTCTCTGGTACGTACGTTTAAATATAGTTTATGTAGATGCCGCTTGTATGGCTGTATACAAGTCCTGTTGCATGGATGATGCAACTCTCGATTTGATTTTGTGTTTCTTCTATGACTTGCTTTAGAGGGTCCGTTATCAATTGATGATATCTGGAGGGTCTAAAGTATAGATCTGGATTTTTTGTTTTTCTTGGTTACCTAAATTGAATTTGTCATTAAATTAGATGAACTAAGGTCATGTTTATACGGTAACTTATAAATGTATATGTCATAATTAGGAGGAATGGAAGGTGATCGTAGTTGGATGTACGGTCCTCGTTACGTGGACAGGAAGGTCAATCCGGTATTTGTGAGAGGTGTGGAGGAATTTTTTAACTATGCGTTCGCTATTCCAAATAATATTGATAGGCAAAATCGCATCAAGTGTCCTTGTGCCAAATGTGGGTGTACTAGATGGTGGGATAGGTATACTATCGGAAAACATCTGCTCAAATCGGGCTTTAGACCTTATTATGAGACTTGGAACATGCATGGTGAGCATGAAAATGTCAGATTAGGAGAACAGAGCCAGACGGTCGTTGAAGAGGTCGTTGAAGAGATCGTTGAAGAGAGTGTCGATGTGGAGTCTCCAAATGATATGATTGAAATGGTTGTTGATGCTGCTGGTCCTTCTTTTAATTGGGAACAACCGAATCCGAAAGCTCAGGAGTTTTATAATATGATGAACGCTGCCGAGGAGCCGCTATGGGATGGTTGTGATAAGGAACATACGGTACTTGCTTGTGTTACCGAACTCTTTAGCATTAAGTCCGACTGCGCCATAACCAAAGATGGTTTCAATCGTATTCTGTCAGCCGTGAAGAAGTGGCTTCCAAAAGAGAATAGGTTGCCTTCCGATCTATACCAATGTAAGAAATTTGTGAAAGGGTTGGGATTAAGTCATGAGAAGATTCATGCTTGCCCTAATGATTGCATGTTGTATCGCGGTGAGCATGAATCCAAGGAGAAGTGTGATGTATGTGGCCATGATCGTTTCAAACAAGGAGATCCTACGAAAAGCAAAAAACGTGTTGCGCATAAAATTTTGCGGTATCTTCCAATCACTCCGAGGTTGCAAAGGCTTTTCTTGTGTTCGACGTCTGCAGAAAACATGCGTTGGCATAAAGAGGGAAAGAGGGAAAGGGCGGGGGTGATGGTTCATCCTGCCGATGGTCAAGCCTGGAAAGAATTCAGTGCTCTGCACTCTGATTTTGCAGAAGACCCTAGAAATGTTCGTCTTGGGCTTTGTTCGGATGGTTTCTCTCCTTTCAATATGGGGGGTCGGTCTTACACCAATTGGCCGGTCTTTCTGGTTGTTTATAACATGCCTCCTGCTCTGGTGATGCGCGACAACAATATATTCATGTCCATGTTGATACCAGGGCCCAATAGTCCCACTAGAAGCATAGACGTGTACCTGCAACCTCTCGTGGATGAGCTGCAATTGTTGTGGAGGGATGGAGTGATAACTTACGATAAATTCAAGAAACAAAATTTCACTATGAAAGCTGCCCTAATGGGGACTATTAGTGATTATCCAGCCCTAAGCATGCTATCAGGATGGTCGACGAAGGGAAAGCTAGGTTGTCATGTATGCATGGAAGACACAAAGGCTTTCAACCTTAAGGAAGGAGGGAAGGCTTGTTGGTTTGATGATCATAGAAGGATGCTGCCTCATGATCATGAATTTCGATTTCAAAAAGATGCTTTTAAGAAGAACACCATCGAGACTGACGATCCTCCTCTTTGCTTGAGTGGACAAGAATTGCTCGATCGGGTCATGTCATTTGAGCAAGTCACATTTGGCACAAAAAATAAGAAGAACATTCCTGGTTTATTACATCAAAACAATTATGCACAAAGAATCACATTTGGCACAAAGATTCGTAAGATGTTTTATTACATCAAAACAATTTAATCTAATTTCAATTTACTCGAACTAAATTTGATAATTTTATTTGTGTTGAAATGTTTATTCATAATAGGAGCAAGAAAATCAGCGTGAGCCTAGGTGGTCTGACGAGCTGTTAACGCCGGCGCATACCAGCAAGAAAACGGGACAATTCATATCCGCGAGGGCGAAAAAGGCACAGGTAATCAAACATAACAATCTTATATTAATATTCTTTCTTTGTTGTACTTACTTTATTTTTGTTTTATTTTATAAATTTTGCAGGAAGACTACGATCGGGATATGAGCGCAAAATATGGGCCTGATCAAGCCCTTTGGCCCGCTTTTGATCCAGACGTCTGGTACGCCAACACAGACAATAATGCTCACGGCGATAACTATGGTCTCGGTGCTCTAGGTAAAATACACATACTTAAAAGTGTAAATTTGTATTTAAATTATATATCGTAATAATTAATGATATTCGATTTAATATTTCAGGTAAGATGAGATCGATGTATCGCCCAGGTTCGTCGCAGACGTCTTCTTCGCGATCGCGGTCGCACACGCAATCATATTCTTTGGCGCCGCCTCCTCTCAGACAAGAAGAAATAAATGCGATTTCAAGTCAGGTGTTGGGCGTGCTTCAACCACAGCTCAGCGTAAATGCGATTTCAAGTCAGGTGTTGGGCGTGCTTCAACCACAGATCAACCAATTCATGGAGGAGATGAGGCGTAACATGGGACGTTCTTCGCCTCATCAGGTATGAATTTTAATTTTGGAATATGTTTCAATCCAATAAAAACACCAAGTATGATAAACCAAATGACGGAATAGTCAACTCTTAAAAATTATAAACCCTAAACAGTAAACCCTAAAAACTTTAGTTATATTCTCACAGGGAGGTTCTAGCTCACACCGTCCCGATGAGCAGGATGACAGCGGTGATGATTTAGGAGATGACTAGTTTTAGGATGTTTTTATCTGCATGTCGTACTTTAGATATTTCATTTTTATATCGTACTTTGATATTGGATGTTTATGTAGTATTTTACATATTTTCTTGATATTGGATGTTTATGTAGTATTTTTATATCGTACTTTGATATTGGATGTTTTATATCGTACTTTGATATTGGATGGATCTTTGTTTGGATATTTGACATTGGATGTCGTATCAGTATTTTATATTGTTCAATTGCTTGCATGTGAATTATATATTTGTCAATCGAAAACGACGACGGTAAATTGTATATTTGCTTGTGAATTATGTATTCATTGGCTTGGTACGTTTCGTACCAATTGGGAAAAAGAAAAATAACAAAAAAAATATTAAAAAAAAAAAAATAACCATCTGCTACCGATTTTGAACCATCAGAGACCGGCCAATCGGTCGCTGATGACCTTGTGCCACGTCAGCACGTAGCATCAGCGACCGAACGAATCGGTTTCTAAAGGGGTCATCAGCGACCGGCGCCTGACCCTTCAGAGACCGGTGACGTCAGCGAGGTGGTCATCAGCGACGAAGCATCTGCGTCCGAGTCATCTGCTACCGATTTTGGTCATTAGAGACCGGTACACCCTTCCGCGACCGGCGAAATACCTTTCAGCGACCGATTTGGCCGGTCGCTGAAGGGTGTGAATGCTGTAGTGTAGATAATAAGATTGACATCTAAGGTGTCTACAAGTGTCCCCTCGTGCAGATAATTTTAACAAGAAACTCAATAAATTTTCTTTCATATATTAATTGTTAGTTGATTTAAACTAAGCCCCCTATTTTGAAGTAACATGGACTTAAATAAATTACAAAAATATTCCAAGGCTAATAGGAAATCTATCTAATCACTTATTGATCAGAGTCAAAATAACGATGATTTACGTAGGGTTTTGGCTTAGGTTTTACATATTTTCTCACACTTATGTTTACTTTATTAGAGAAAAAGGCTACTGTCACCCTTCTTTATGTTTTATTGCAGATTACAGGTTTTGGGACTATTTTACACCAAATGGAGCTAGAATTGGATCAATCGGATCAGCGACGCTCATCGACTAAGTCTCTGTTACGGTCCGTACTGGCTAATACGGACCAGGCCTAGCATTGACCAGGAGATAGCGCTGGAAGCATTAAACCCTAACCGTCGAGGTCCTAATACGGACCGTATCAACTGATACGGTCCGTATCCGAAGGCGTCTCTTGGGGAATAACTGCCGACAGCTGTTTCCAGATTGATTTCTTAGCCTCCAATCAACCTCTACACGTCCCTACACTCCTATATAAGGCCCATGGACAGAAGGAATAGATATCTTTGTAATTAGGGTTAGATTTGATTAAAGAGAGAAGAGAGGAGTGATTGTAACCATGCCGTTCCGCGGCTAAGTTCCTTTTCTTAGGGCTAGGCAGTAAACCTTGTTACTCTTGATGTTTTGATATATATATTTCTGTTGATTATGGTTTCTTGTTGTTGTATCGAATATGCTTTTGTGATTTACAATCTCTTCATCTAATTTCAATGATCTAGTTTGAGTTCATCAAAGTAGTGACAGTGCTTTAATGACTCGAAAGAACTATTTGGATGAGTTAGCCTCGTTGAGATCTATTAGGTTTATGTGAAGAAAACCTTTGCGGGAAAGTCATAAACCAGAACAACAAAACGCATGACCAAATTCCATCATTTGCGTAAGGTAAATCGCAGTGATCTGTGTAGTAATTTGGGAGATAAGAGACCCGATAGTTGCGTAAGGAAAATCGCATTGTCCTGAGTAGAGTCTCGATGAAAGATCTGTCATTCTGGCGTAACATAAATCGCAGTGACCTATGTAGTTATCTTTCATAAAACAACAACAGGAAATCAGACGCAACAGGAATATATTATCAAGACGGATTGAGTGGCAACGGTGTGCCGAAACCCTAGGAATTCTCATCTCTATCTTTATTTTAATTACTTTTAATTGTTTCCTAATTTACATTGATCAACAAACATCTTTCAAATTTCAGATTTCGTCTAGCCTTTCGAAAGGTTGTGATTCGATCGCTCAAAACACTGAACCAATATTCCCTGTGGATCGACCTCGCATATACTACTCGATAAGGATTGTGCGCTTGCAGTCCGAACCGATAGCATTTACGAGTTTATAAATATTAAAAGAAACATTGCTCTCTTTTGAGTGATCACTTATATCAGTGTTCTAAATAGCGCGCTATAGCGCCGCTATAGCGTTTTTGGACCCTAAACGCTAAGCTATGACATGAAAATACGCTAATTGCGCTACGGCCGCTATAGCAGTAATAGCGGTCCGCTATAGCGCATAGCGTGTAGCGCGCTATTTGCGCGCTATGGCATATTGGACTTTTTTAGACAATTTATATGGGCTTAAATAAAGATCCATAAAATTTATTTTGTATAGAAAAAAAAATAGAATGAATCATGATGCTTAAGATATTTTGTATAGAAAAATATTGATAGTTTATGATATTATTATGGATATTTTGAACCGTGGACTTTTGTACTTGTTCAATATGAATATTATAATTTCTTAATTAATTTGGTGTTATTTATTGTTCTATGAAACTTTAGATAATGTTAATATATAGTATCAATATATAATATAATTTTTGTAATAAAAAAAAAACGCTATTTGGGATAGCTTCCGCTATAGCTACGCTATTCGCTATAGCTTTTTTTTAGCCTTCCCGCTATGACGCTATAAACGCTATTTAAAACATTGAGTTATATTATATTTCATAGAAAGATATGAATGGTTTGACAAATTAATAACTTAATAATTACAAATGAGATAAAGCTCAAAAAAATATTCAGCTCAAAACATATTTTATACGGATAAGGTTGTATTAGTTTAATTAAGTTAATTTGTAATAATTTCTTAATATTTAAGAATAAAACTTGACTTCTTAATATTATAAAGTTTTAATTACAAGTTGTTGTGTAAGTTCTAAAATATTTCAAGTAACAAGAATATGCATGCCACTATTACCAACATTAATAGTCGACAAAATATTTGAAGTTTTAATATGCTGAGAGTAAGTCGACAGAAATTGCTATTTTCGATGGTGTCGTTATTACCAACAGGACTATTTCCGACGATACCGACAGTAAAACACTTTTTTCATCGCGGATAGTGAAAGATTATTGTAGTACTATATAACTAGGTTGCACGGATACGTCGGTTTAGGCCGCGTATCGGTATCGGACACGTATCGGATACCGATACGCGCCCGATACGGCACCGATACGTATCCGATACGCCAGCTGGCGTATCCGCCTACGTGGCGTATCCTTACTTGACCGATACGGTCGCCGATACTCCGTTGAAACTCACGGATACGGCGGGATACGTGTGGATACGGTGAACCGCGCCCGCGCCTGTGAACCGCGCTCGTGAACCACTCCCGCGCCGTGAGCCGCGCCCGTGAACCAGCGCCCGTGAACCGCGCTCGTCGTGAGCCGCGCCTGTGAACCAGCGAAAATCCCTTTTTTTTCTGCTGCTCGCGTAACTCGAACCCGCGTCTCTGTGGAATGGTTCAAAAGCTTTAGCCACTCCACCAAAGTTTGTTTGTGTTATATCCTAGTTACTATAATATTTAATATTGTTATATTTATGCCTTTAATTTTTTATACAAATTTGATTTAAGTTATAATTATCTAAATATAATATATAAAATAATAAAAAATAATATATCTAATAAACGTATCGTATCCTAGATTTTTGAAAATTGTCGTATCGCCGTATCCGTATCGTATCCGATACGATACCCGTACCCGTATCCATGCAACATAGCTATATAATCACTATGGCATTTTCCAATCAAACCTGATCGATCATGATGTTACATAAGATTCTACAATTAACTTTTAAAATATCTCAAGCTAAATTAAGTAGCGCTTTTCTAATTATTATATGACTTTACAAGCACATGTAATTTAATTTCAAACTACTGAAATACAAAGGTTTATAAATGTACTTGGAAAACCAAATTGTTATTTTTAAACGCACTTCACTTCAAGTTGAATAATTCTCCAATTGTTCGAAAACTGAGATGTTACAAAAACAGACCACCAAAAGAGCATGGGACGGACAATGAAAAGAGTCAGAAATACATGTGCAGAGCAGACAAACGACAAATAAACCAGTGAATTAATCCTAGAGCCAAAATACAGTCAAAAGCACCACCAAAGCATCAAAACACAGAGTCTACCAAACCAACATTTAAACCTGACAGAAGTTGCCCAGTTGCAGCGAGAAAAAGCACATCAATCTTATGGGAACCGTTCCCACTTGAAAATACTCTGCCAAAGTAATAGAGCCCTTGCAGTGGCAGTGCACCAACCCCACATATGAATACAAATACCATCAATGCCAGGCCCATAATACAGGCCCAAAAAGAAGACAACAGAAATAAATCACACACAAAGCGCAGTCAGGGAAAAATTAAATCCTTGCATCATGCGCTGGCTTCACCACAGAGACCACAGCCGTTTGATCTGCATCCGACACCTGAGGGGCAACTAGAAACCAATGTTCAAGATTGAGGATTTATATCAAGAGACCAACTAGAAACCAGCTGAGGGGCAACCTGACAGAAGTGGTCCAGGGGCAACTAGAAACCACCTTCGTTATCAAGTTCGTGAATAATTCGTTCTTTTTTTTGTCTTTACTGATGGTACTGGTACTGTAACATGTTTCAATCTGTCCATGGAAGTGAAAAGTAGCCAATTCAGAAAAAAAAAAATTAGTGTTATTTTTTTTAGCTTTATTTCTATAATAATTATATCTGACTCACATAGCAAACTAATTAATTGTGAAACACCAATCAATTGAGAACTTCAGATCATAATTTCTGCCGACATACATATCCAAAGTCTTGCAAAATATGCATGCCGCAAAATATTGTGTATAATTGACTAATCACACACAATTATAGAACATAGTGTCCGAATCAGAATTATAAACTAGCATGAGATATTTTGTTATTTTTATATTGTTCATTAGTATTCGTATTCGAATCTGTATTGGTGGATATCCGCTTCATATCCGTATCCGTCTAAGAAAAACTTAATTTCAAAATTTAATATCTATTTACTATTCGTATTTGTATTCATATCCGCTCATTTAAAGACGTGTACAAATTTAGTATTAGCATTATCCGGTCAGAATTTTCTCTATTTACACCCGCAGCTGGAGTGCGTACCTTGGACCCCAAAACCCAAAACGGGGCTGGGTTTTTGCTGTGATGGGCCTATGGGCCGAGCGGTTTAAGAAACCTAGTAATATCATTTTCTTCAACACTTCCTACTGGAAAAGGCTGTCTACTAGACTACTAGATGTCCCAGGTGGGCCCAAGAAAGAGTGTAGAAGATAACTAATTAGTGATATCTATTCAAGCACGATATTTTATAGTGAAATCAACCATTCGGTCAATAATTGTCCTTGTACTTTTCTTCTTTTAGAAAATTGCCTGTAGAATAGATTCAGTTGCCCAGTCTACATGAAAAGTCTTCTGAGGACTTTAATTTTGAGGATTTGAATGATTTTGAATATATCACTGTTCTTTTCAAATGGTCCATTTAATTTATTTTCCTCTTATTATCTCTGAATCTCCATCTATAAAATGAGTGGTACAAAAGCAATTCGGACCAATACGGCAGATAAATATAAAATATCCTCTTATTATCTCTAAATCTCCATATATAAAATGCCAAATTTTTTATTAATATCCTTCATTAAATAAAAAATTACAAAAATGTCCACTTTTTATTTTCAAAGGCCCAAACCGTTAGAATTTCTGGTGGTTCTATTATGTTCAGAACAGCCAGAAATATAGACGATCCTGAAGGGAATAGGACCGCCAAAAATTCTACCGGTTCAAGCAATTTAAGTAATGTTCTTAGAGTAGAACTAGGGTGTTCTTAAGCTCACCAAGCCTCTTTGTGAGCTTAACTCAAAAACCCATCGAATTTGTTTCAAGCGACGTATCCAAACCGTTGAAACCGATATACTTCATGAGTGATGAGTTTATATGTCAAGTTTTTAAAATTTTGAACTAATTTAATATAAAGTCAAGCGGTTAAAAAATAATGAAAAATGAGCACATTAAAATTAACTTAATAAACCATCTTTTTTTGCCAATTCATTCGGTTTCAACGGACTTGGTAATCGAGCTTAAGAACACCCTAATTCTACTCATGTTCTTATATTATAAACGTGCAAATAAAATAACAAAATTTGAGTAGTAGTTGGTTATTACCTCCACCTCAAACACCCGATATTTTTATTAAAACCCCCCCCAAAAAAACAAATTATCAAATCTGCTCCCATCCCAAACTTATTTTTATTTCTACCCTAACCGCCCGTGGGCTGGGCGGTCCAGTTTTTGTAGCTGACCGCCCAGCAGCTGGGCGGTCCACTGGTGTTTTTTTTTTTTTTTTTTTTAAAAGAAACAATATGAATATCAAGATGCTGAATTCATAACGCTAAAAATTCGGATTTTTTTAAATATTAGTTAAATTACTTCTTTTAAGCATATTTATACTAAAACACGCTAAATTACTTGAAATTATGTTAAATTCCGTTGAGTTACACTAAATTACGTTGAATTACACTAACTTACGCTAAATAACAATAACTTCGCTAATATGCTAAAATACGGTAAATTACGCTAAACTACAGAAAATTACGCTAAAGTAGACCAATTCTATGTCAACTTTCATGAATCATAAAAAATAGTAAAAAAATTTCAAACATAATAAAAATTGGTATTCTACAAGTTCATTATGTAACTAATTTACTGAACTACTTGGATTGAATAATAGAAATGAAAATCTTAATCGGAAACTTCAACTCAAGTTTTGAGGGTCTTCCCTTTGTTTTTTTGCGATTCTGAATTTCGCAATTAAGCGTAGTGGGCACAGAGGCATGCGCATTTTCACAAGCTTTCCGAAAAGTGGTCATTTGCTGAAATCGAACACTCGAGCGCCGTTTTATGACCGTTTGAAGTTTCGTCGTCTTTTTTCACCTTTTCATGAAGATATCGTCCCTATTCATTTGTAATTTAGAGTAATTTACCGTAATTTAGTTTAATTTAGTGTAATTTAGTTTAATTTAAAGTAAATTAGTGTAATTCAACGTAATTTAACATAATTTCAAGTAATTTAGTATGTTTTAGTATAAATATGCTTCAAAGAAGTAATCTAACTAATATTTAAAACAAAATTCGAATTTTTAGCGTTAGAATTCAGTATCTTGATGTTCATAGTCTCTAAAAAAACAAAAAACAAAAAAAAAAAAGTGGACCGCCCGCTGCCTGGGCAGTCAGCTATGATAGTGGATCGCCCAGTGGCTGGGCGGTCTGCTCTGGATCTGGACTGCCCAGCCCACGGACGGTTGGAGTAGAAATAAAAATAAGTTTGGAGTGGGAGCAGATTTGATAATTTGTTTTTTTTGGGAGGTTTTAATAAAAATATCGGCTCAAACACCAAAGGTCCATGCTTTGAACCCAGCTTTAGACAAAAAAAAATATTTTCACGCAGAAGAGAGAGAGGCAAAGTATGTGTTAAGATCTTTTATGGAGTAGTAGTTATGGCAATTCGTGTTAAAGACAATTAACAATTAATTTTTTAAATACATGATTCGTATCACCTAAGAATTACAAAATACTTTTATATATATTATAGATATATTTTATTATTCTTAGGTCCAGATCCAAACAAGAAAACTGTTCAGTATCTTTTTGCAATTTTAAAAATTAATTGTTAATTGTCTTCAACACGGATGGTTATGATTACTCCGCCATAAAAGATCCTGACGCATACTTTGCGTCTAAAGCTGGGTTCGAACCAGGGGCCTTTGGTGTGTGAGACAACTGTGAAAACCAATTTCATTTGCACGTTTATACTATATAGGAATATTATTTAAATTGTCCGAACCATAAGAATTTTTGGCGGTTCTATTCTCTTCAGGACCACCCAAATTTATGGCGATCCTAAAGAAAATAGAATCGCCAGAAATTCTGACAATTTGGATATTTAAAAAAAAAAACAGTGGACATTTTTTGTAATTTTTTGTTTAATGGTGGTTATTAATAAAAAATATCGGTATAGCATGTGTGGTACAAAGGCATTTCAGACCATTACAGCCAGATAAATAAAAAATTTCCTCTTATTAATTATCTCTAAATCTCCAACTACAAAATGAATGGTACAAAAGCATTTCGGACCATTACGGCAAATAAATTAAAATTTTCCTTTTATTATCTCTAAATCTCTATCTATTAATTGTGTGGTACAAAGACATTTCGAACCATTTCGGCAGATAAATAAAAAATATAAGCAAAACTAAGGGGAACAACAATGCACATTTAGTTTTTTATGGAATAATATGTATTTTTTTTTTCTTGAAAAGACGGGTATCTGTTCCCTTTCTTTTTAATTTGGAGACGAATTTTTGCACACAATATCTTTCAATCAACCATTTTTTCCAGAAAAATAAACATGATAACCATACATATGTACAAATTGCTACTAGCTAGTACGCCTTTTAATTAAATCGGAAGCACCATCTGAGGGTCGAAACATTTAGGAGTGTTGATAATACTTTTTTATTCATTTATCCGATCCGTATGGTACTTGAAAAGGTAGATAAGAATAATTTTTTTTTTCGTTAACTTATCGGATACGGGTAAGAATAAAGATTTATTTTCGTTATTATAATGGGTAAGGGTACAGGTAAATACCATTTCTGACCCGTTATCATATAAGATAATTTCTAAAAATAAAATTATATATATATATATAGATATATATTTATGGAGATGATACATAATACGATAAAGTTTTGCACTTTACTAAATTTTCATAATACGAACTTAGTTGTAATCGTTATTAATTTTTTCTTATTTTTTCTTGCTTTGAAATTTTTTTATCGAAGCACAAATTGAGATGTCAATGGTACTTCTCATCCGTTTATCCGACCCTTAGTTTATTCGAAAAGACAGGTAAGGATAAGATTTTTTTCGTTAACTTATCGGGTATGGGTAAAGATAAAAATATTTTCATTATCATTATCATGATGGGTATGTGTATGAAAATTCATCCACCCAACCCGTATCGTAGCTTGTCAACTCAATATTGAGAGGAGGGTTCTAATACCTCCAATTTTTTGTGCCTCCATCATGCCTCTATTTTTTGAACTTTAATAACCTAAAAAATTAAAAACTTAAATATCAAAATAAAACCGTTAGATTTGTTCTATTATTTTCTCTATATGTATGTAAAAAAATTATCACTTTTCCATTTTATTTTATGTGAACTAATAAGTTCAAAAATCAACGTCTAAAAAATATCCACATGATTGAGTATATTTTTACAAACTCTTGATAACAATTAAAATAAAATTGAAATATTATAATCTTTTACATATACATAGATAAAATGATGTAAATCATATCTAATAGTTTTATTTGACAATTTAAATTTTAAATTTGAGTTCTTATAGTTTTTAAAAATAAAGACATAATTGTGTCAGAAAAAAATTAAGGCATCTGAACCATCCCAAATATAAATTCCTATAATATCTCAGCAAGGATGCTTCGGTCAAAGCACAGTCGGAGCATTTTTAATAATATTAGACGCCTAACTGCTTGTGTTTCACTATCCTAGTCATGGTCAAATTCAATCCATGGAAAATTATATAAGAGGTTGCAAGAATAGCATGTCTGTATCCTTTTGTCTTCTCCAAAGTTTAGAAATAGCTATAACTTAATATCTCAGTTGGTTCCATCTGTAATGGCTGTTTCTGTAACACCGTAAACTTTTGAAATTAGATTTATT
>JAJGRW010004551.1:0-12588 GCA_025461045.1 Carex parvula | reverse complement strand
TAAGAATTTTTCCAATCTCTCTTAGAGCAACTACATTCCGAGTTTCAAAATAACTATTAATCTTTTTTAGAAATTAAGGTCTCTAAAATTTCTAACTCTCATTCTGAAATTAATTTTAGAGTTTCTATTAAGCCACGTCAGCAATAAATTAAAAACAGAAATATTGAGCCAATTATTGATCAGCATGGAGTTTATAAACAGTTTCTTAATAAGAAACTTTACTGCATAGTTTCTAAATAAAAAACTCTCTCACATCTTTGAAACTTAATTAGAAACTGCCACATCAAATTATAAACTCTAATAGTAACAGAGTTACAGATGTTCTTATCTTTCTTTCTCTTACTTTTACTTTAGACCATACTAATGGTGCTATGTAGTTATTATTTTCATTTCTAACGTAGTTTAACGTGTAATCTTTGTGGCCATATCCAAAAACAGTCACACCGCGCGCATTAATATAAAACACCTCCTCATATTCACGCCACACCATTAATACAATGTCATTCATCTTTCAAAATTAATCACATATCTTTATAGCAAATAATTTTTTATTTCAAAATATCATTCATTTTTTGTGACAGAGATGCGTACAACTTTGAATTTTGATTTTTTTATAAATGCTAGAAATAAAAATTCGACCTTCTATAAAGTAAAATCTAGTGTTTCTAAATGCGGACGCATGCACCCCATATACGTAGGCAGTCTGCTGTTGCATTCAAAATATCATGTAGTCACATATATGTGCGTTTGAATATGTGGTCATGCAGACACGTAATACTGCATGTGACACTATTCATGTGGACACATAATACTACATACGACACCATTCATGTAGACACAATACATGACACAATACTACATGCAGATGTATATGCGGACCTAAGAGTTGATTAGAGTTTCTATTAAGAGTACTCCATTTTGTGCACCCATATTGTCTTCAAAACTTAAAATTTCATATAAATTCACCCCTTTTAGGTTTTTAGGGTTTCTCTTTATCAAAATTTACGATTTTTTACATTGAAATTTATCATGAATTTGATTTCACTAAAATGACTATCTATTACTAGTGACTTTCAAAAAAAAAAAATTCTGAGTATTATTCTTACTCAAATTTTATAAAATTAATATGATATATTTTTTAGATATATTCTCAAATTAAAACTATTTAGGCTCCAACAATAGTTCATTTTAAAATCCGCATGTTGCCCTTCATTATTCTTATTCTTCAAGTTCAGAAATAGTTTGAAGCAAGTTTGGATGGTGTGCCCTTCTCTTTGGCATGCAAAACATACCACTCGTTTGTTTTCTTCCTCACGTTCCTTGTTGTATTTTCTTTCAAAGTTAAGTATTTCTTGAAACATTTTGGCTAAGAGGAGGACATCATTGGAGGTTTCATGATCTATTTTGTTTATGAATGAGTCATTTGATGGACGGGTATTTGAGGAGCTAGGGTGGTTACGGTTTTGTGCCAGAAATGCTACGGTTTTTTTATTTTGACTCTTGCTTTTAGCTCACCGGATTGGTGAAGTTTTTCTTCGAAGCTCCGGAAATGTGCATAGAGTTCATCCGGTGTGAATGATGCGTGTGTCCCTTGAATTGCTTCTAAAGCACTTACCAAGCCTTCCCACCTAGGTCTCCTAAGCATAACTCGTAAGAGCTTTTCTATAATTTTATCATAGAAAGAGGTTCTCCTAATTCAATAAATTCATTTTGAATATGCATAAGTCTATTATACACATCCTCGATGGTTTCACCTTTTTCTACTTTAAATGTCTCAAATTTTGTTTCTAATCCGGTTATTTTGGTTCATTTGATTTGGGTGTTACCCTCGTACCGGTTTACAGGAGCATCCCACATTTCTTTGGCATTTGTCGCATTACCAAAAATTAGTGCAACCGATTCACTGTATATTGCATTAATTGCAAGGTCATTATCTTTTTTTAGTAATGTGGATGCTATTATTTCGACCTTGGTGTCATTGGTAGAAGTGGAGATATTGTATTCGGGTTTATAACCTTTCTCAACAACATTCCAAACCTCAAGGATGTTTAGATAGTTAATCATAATTCTCTTCCAATGACTAAAGTTTTTGATTGTGTTACCGAAAGTTGGGGGCTCTTTCACACATCTAATGGGCGCCATTTTTAGACCGACAAAACTCGAATTAAGTGAGTCCTAATTTGAGTAACTTGCTCTGATACCACTTTGTTATTCTTAAGGCACCGCTAATACTTAAAAACTGAAAATAATTGCAATTAAAATAAAGTAGATGAGTTCAGAGAAATTGACACGCGGGATGATAATGGAGTTCAGCTTAAAATGCCTACGTCTCCGGGGCGTCGCAACCGCTTCTCGGTGCGCCTTTCTATTACCCAACACGAAAGGTTACAACTTGTGAACCGGTGAGCCCTTACAACCAACGGAAAGTCACACGGCCAACTTGAATAGAGAACGAAGTCTCTAAGTTCGAAATCTCAAGAGAAACACTCGAAAGCTCACTATAACCTAATCTAACTCGAGATTAGTGAAGTGGATTTGAGAGATATTGAAGTTTTAAGCTCTTACAATAATGGAGGAACTCAAGCTCACAGAAAATCGCTTTTTGAAAGTTAGGGATGGCTAAAAGTTTTTTTGAAACAAATCCTTAAGCTCTATTTATAGTGGCAGCTCTAGAAAGAGCTTTCTGCTCTAAAACGTTACAACGTTTGTCAAAACGTTGAAAACATTTAGTTCAAAATTCAAATTAGGTTTTCTTTTTCTGTGCAGCTCATTACAAACGTTACAACGTTTGTCAATCGTTACCAACGATTGTCCTATGGAAATCAATCGATTAAAACAGCCATTTTGAAGTTTTGAATTTATTTAAAATGTTACAACGTTTTTACAAACGTTTCCAACGTTTTTAGTTCCTTCAGCCTTTAATCAATTGATTTTTCAGCGCCTTTTTGCATATGAAAATCGTTATAACGTTTGACAAAGGTTACCAACGTTTGTCCCTATAGAACAACATCAAAAACACTTTACCAAGTTTATAATTTTACAATTTAAATTCTTGATAAGTTTCTTGATGATTTCTTCGGTTCAACCAATCTATATTGCAATTCCAATTGCCTTGAACCTGCATAATTTCTAAAACAAAGAAAACCGTAAAGTTCAATAATTGTATATTTTGCAAATTAGTCAAATAGACGAAAAAGAGAATTGCTTGAAACAACACATATATGTGTGTTTGAATATGCGGTATGCATACACATAATACTACATGCGACACCATTAATGTGGACACATAATACTAATTGCGACACTATTCATGTGGACATAATACTACATGAGTCCGAATCTGCTGCGATTCCGAGGCAGATCGCAGGACCCTGCGATCCCGAGATCAACGGTTCAAATTTTTTCGAGCGCGGATCTCAGAAACGTTCTTAAAAAGTAAATTTTCACGCACGCATCTCGATAAAGACCAACAGTTGAGATGGGATCGCAGGTTCCTGCGATCTACCTCGGAATCGCAGCAGATTTATTTTCAATACTACATGCAGATGCATATGCGGATCTAAGAGTTGATTAGGGGTTTTTATTAAGAGTACTCCATTATGTGCATCCATAATTATCTTCAAAACTTAAAAATTAATATAAATTCACTCCTCCTAAGTTTTTAGAGTTTCTCATTATCAAAATTCATGATTTTTTACATTGAATTTTATCATGAACTTTATTTCACTAAAATCACTGTCTATATTAGTGACTTTCAAAAAATTAAAATTTCTGAATATTATTTTCACTCAAATTCTAAAAGAATAATATAATATATTTTCACATTAAAACTATTTTAGACTCCAGCAACAGTTTATTTTAAAATCTGCATATGCAGACCTTTCTTATGCATGGATAGATATTGGTAAACAATTTTCGTCCATCAATGTAAACCCTCGGATTCGCCTCCAGATCTGTGCGGATCTGATTCACTGGAGGGCCTCCAGTCGCCCTCTTTATCTCCCCGAAATCCCCCCCGGCCCGACCTCCCTCCCCGTCCCCGATCTCTATTCCAAGAGAACCCCATAAAGCGCTCCTGTGCCGAGTGCCTACCTCTCTCCCCCGACCCCCTACTTAGATACCAAAACGAAGTGCAGACTGAAGGGAGATAGCTATCGCGGTTCTCTCTGATCTATTCCCAGTACAGTGCTAGGGTTTTGGTTGGCTATGATTGAACAGTAGGCGCAGATTAGAGGTAGGTTTTTATACCGAGTGCTTGATTAGGGTTTCAGCTCCATTGGGGAGGGAGAGATATTCTGGAGAAAGATGAGTATAGTTCCAAAAGAGACGATAGAGGTGATCGCTCAGAGCATTGGCATCCCCAATCTGTCACCAGATGTCGCCCTTGCACTTGCGCCTGATGTGGAGTACCGTCTTCGTGAAATAATCCAGGTTTCTGGTTTTTCCTGTTAGCTCTCACTTTGATGTATACTGATTTCCAATACTGAGGTATGGTTTTCGCTGGGAAATTTGTGGGAACTAAGGAACAAGAATACAAAATAACTTCTGAAATAGCGAGGAAATGATAACACCTATACTCTCTTGTTCGCTCTCTGCCTCCTTCTGAGGTTAGGCCTATTTGAGTCATAATTGAACAATTGATGCCAAATGTGTAACGTTGGATGATAATTTGGCTCCGTTGCACAAATATTAGTTAGTGTTGTCTCAAGGTTTTGACAGAACTCAGACCTAATTGGCCAATTTAAAGTAAAATTGTAAATTGGTGTTACATTAATGCCAGTACTTTCTTTTGATTATATCATTTACAGTAACTTGGTACCATAATCAGAGATTTAGTCCATAATTTATGCTCTAGTTACCTACATCAAGTGGCAAGATCGTAGAGCTTGGCAGCTATAATAAGAAGAGGTTATATAATAATCATTAAGTGTTAGAGGGTGGTATGATAACAAAATCACAGAGATGGGTTCCATTGTATATTGTAAATTATTTCAAACTGTTGACATGTTTATTCTTGACTTGGCAGGAGGCTATAAAGTGCATGCGGCACTCAAAACGAACTGTTTTAACTACCGACGACATGGACAGCGCGCTTAACTTGAGGAACATTGAGGTTTATATAACGGAAATCTGAATTGTGTACAAATTAAATAAAAATTATGGCTTGTTATGCTAATTGGACTTGACTAATTAGTGACTAAGCATGTACTGTGCAATTTGGCTATACTCCAGCTAAAGTTGTCCAATTGACCTCAACTTTTTTCGAGACAAAAAAGAAACATGTCTGTGGAGTGCACCACTTTTTGAAGAAAGTCTCACAAACTTTGATGTCTATTTTAATGCAAAGCATATGCTTGAGAAGTCGCTTTGTTTCTGACAATTGTTGTTCTTTTTGCACCAAGCCTATATATGGTTTTGCTTCTGGTGATCCACTAAAGTTCAAACGGGCTATTGGGCACAAGGACCTCTTCTACCTGGATGACAGAGAAGTTGACTTTAAAGAGGTGAATATTTACTTCTATCTGGGACATAGTTATGAGTACTTACTTCTGTGGACATTGCAATGGGTTGACTAGTCTACCGTGTTACTGTTTTGAAGTTTCATCTAAACTTAAGGCAATCAGAAACCAACTAAACACTTACAATTACTTTCAGGATAACAAAACTACCAAATTAGTTTTACCCAGTGCCAAACCCATTTAACCATTTACCTTGTTAAGCGTTCTACGTTTCGCCTCTATGTAAATTCCTTATTTTATCTTCAAACTTGTTATATAAGCTGGCATTGGGACTGCTTGCAGGTAATAGATGCACCTCTACCCAAGGCTCCGCTTGACACGGCAGTTGTGACCCATTGGCTAGCGATAGAAGGGGTGCAACCTGCTATACCTGAAAATCCTCCTATTGAAGGTATGTTCTAGTTGTCTTCTTCAAAATTATTGTATCACATACGGTTGGATTTTTCCTTGCAGATCAAACAGAAATTCCCGTCTTTGCATATAAATTCAACATTTTTTCTGTTAATGCAGCAAGCATGTGATAATTTTTGGTTATTTCAGACCTATACTGGACCCTTAAAACCTGAACCAATTTTCAGTCGACGAACACTAACTCCCTAGCTTATTTTGCTCAGTGCCTGTACAAACAAGCATGGGACCCTAGTTCTAAATTTGACTGTTTTGGCTTGTAGTTCTTTTGGGCTTTAAGAAGAAATATGTTTTTTTTTAATTGTGGTTGCATTGTCCAATTTGATTGAATGGCTGTTGTTGCCCCAGGGTTCTACCGTTTAATGCTTTTTGTGAAGTTCTAAAAAGGATGAGCATTATTATTGTGTGATATTTGGAACATGTGGCAATGTATCTGTGTTGCAGAAATCCATAGAACTATTTAAATCTTTTTTTTTTCCTCCTAGAGTTTTATGTGGGAGGTGTGGGTAGCATATGCTATTGCTCCAAGATTGCACTTTGAGGAATGAAAATGTGCGGTCCATGATGCTCATTTTGATTTTCATAACAATGTGCTGTATGCCCCTTGAAAGTTTTTACAATAGCGGTATTGATGGGATGAGTGCTACAAATAAGCCGTTACAAGAAGTCCACGTCTGTTGAGACGATTGCTTCTTTTAAATATTTGGAAAATGCATCACCTCATAAATTTTCAGTTTAGATCACATATTCACAATGAATGGCTTAGACTGTCCATTTGAATTTTGAAGAGAGCAATCCTGTAGCAGTATCATATGCTATGGATTGCAAAACAGTAAAACACATGTATTGTCCTAAATATACGAATTTTCTGTATCCTTTGCTCTTTTGGTATGGAAAGGGATACCGGTATGCATGGTGTAAATGTCTTGTAAATAGGAACTATCACAAATTCCCATATTAACTATCAATGCACTGATATTTATCTAACCAATTCAGACTTTTATGATACCCTTTGCTTTGATTTGATTATTTGGATTAGACAGCTGCACTAGGTTTCATTGAGGAAAAGTTTAGGTCCAATTCATGTGCAAAGTATAGTTTTACCTACATCTACCTACTTGGATCTTTTCATTTGACATATTTTGAAATAATCCTGTTGGCGTCTTGTCCTAATGTTCACTTCTTCAGCAATTGTGGCTCCACAAGATGGGAAAAAGATGGATCATGGAAAAGACGATTCTCTTCCTGTTGATTTAAAACTCCCTATTAAGCATGTTTTATCGAGAGAACTACAGGTACGATCTTTTGTGTCAACCTCTGTTCTGTAGTACACTAGAGGATGCGGTAGGAGGAATGTTTTTGTTTCATTTTTGTTTTTTTTATCAGATATTGAGGGTTGTAGCTATTTTAGTTTTGTTAATGCTCCTTTTAGTTTCTCTTTTTTTAAGGGTTTTACAAAGTGTTATCTGAATTGGAGGGTGGAGGTGGTAATTCTGTAAGGTCAACACCTGGCATCTGAAGAGATTAAATTTGTGTGGTGTGATTTTGAAATAAACTGCAAATTGGTCATTATATTATTAAGTGGTCAAGTTAGATCAGGGTTTATTATTTGTCAGAAATAATAGATGTTTTCTGCAAAGAGGTAAAAGAGCTGTTGCTTTCTTAACAAGCTGATGGGCTGTAGAGTGAATTTTGTGTTCCTTTACAGTTGTACTTTGACAAGATTGGTGAGCTTATTCTACTGAGGCCAGAGACAGCACTATTTAAGGAGGCATTACTGAGCCTTGCCAAAGACTCCGGACTTCACCCACTGGTTCCTTACTTCTCCTACTTCATTGCAGATGAGGTTCATATAGTTCTAATTTATGTTCCTTTTTACTATTTTTCTTTAATGTTGTTTGTTAAAGGAAAGAGAAAAACCTTGCATGGTGACTTGACATACCACCTAAATATCTTCCTTCTCATTCCTAGTTTATTAGGAATAAACTACCTGAAATAATATACAATTTCTACGGTTAGTGTATGTTCATAAAGCTAGTTGGTTTGTACTAGCAGATGTTTTTGAATGCTTCCTAAAAAGCAGAGCTTATTGACTCTTTTGCAAGCACTTTGGGGATATAGGAAATGTTTACTGTCTTATCCAAGGGAGGTGCCAACTGAAGTGAAGTGAAATTAATTGTTCTGTTGACAAGACCCACTTTTGTGAACCACATAAGCAATTGACCAAAACAAGTTGTAGGAAGCGAAAGGTGGATTTCGGCTTCATATGATTAAATGAAGTAAAATGCCACTGAACGTGACCAAATTTAGCAACTAATGGTAGAATTTCCAATTAAATTTTGTGTAAATTCTTTTTAGGTAAGTCGAAACTTGAGCAATTTATCAATTTTGTTTGCGCTCATGCGAGTTCTGAAGAGCCTTCTAAGCAATCCTCATATCCACATAGAGCCATATGTAAGTTCATAACGTTTTCTTTTATCTTTTATAATGTTTCTTGAACTACCGGTCATTGCACATTTAATTGGCAGTGACATGAAATGGGTAAATTCTCATATGTCACTCGACTACGTCCATTTTACAATTTGCCAATCGAGTTTGATTGACCTCATGAAAGCCATTTGACATCAATTCAAATTTAGTCAGTCTTTAATCCCAACAACGCAAATGCATGACTGTAAAAAGTATTGAAAGATCTTTTTTATAAACATTAACATACTGGAGCTTCTGCTGAAAATTTAACCTGAAAACTACTAAAACGATTTTCCTTACCAGTTATGCATTGATTCTGCAACTTCCCTCCATCTGAATAAAAGTAGGATTCTTGGGTTAATTAATCTGAGTGACAAAAATTCGATATAAAAATTAAATGCCTCTAAATATTTGATAGTTAGGCCACTTGATAATGATGAGGTGTAAAGGTGAGGTGCGGTGAATTTGCTGATATTTACCCTTTGGTAGTTAGGCCACTTGTGCAGTGCTATGCAGATTGATATTAACTGTTATTTTACATGGTGCATAACACATTCCAACGCTTTAATTTGCAAAATCCAATGTTTTAACATATAGAAATTGCTGCATGTCTGCCATAGACTAAATTTATAGCTATTACATTTAGGTGGGGTTTTGAGTGGGTTTTCTATATTTTTTTGGAAAGAAACATGGAATGTTCAACATTAATGCAGTGTGTCTCGCTCTGCAGGGGCGGAGCTAGAAATTGAGATTGGGGGGCTGAAAAATCTAGTGGTGTAATTTCATTTTCTAAGAGATGCTGAAGAGTTTTGATACATACAAAATTACATATTTTCAATTATAGAAGGGCTAAGTGTTTTTTTTTCTTTATATAATGAGTTTTCATCTTTAAACCTAACCCAAGTACTTATAAAAATGCTTAAAAAAATAAAGGAAAGGGTCGTTTCCGAAAGCATTTCCTTAACTGGCTAAACAGACTTGTGTAGCATTGAACAGAACTTTGGACCAGCAGTGTAATTGAGTAAGGTGATCCATGTTTAAATTTTTTGCACTCAAGTTCACGTTATATTTTTATCTAATTGTTGCGTCAGATTTAATCATGTTGATAAACTATGAACTACAGTTTTCTAGAAGATTTATGTTTTAAATTTTTATTTTGACATAAACAGCTACATCAAATGATGCCGTCAATTATCACATGCCTTGTTGCTAAACGAGTGGGGGAACAGGTATCTGATAACCACTGGGCCATCCGAGACTTCGCTGCGAAGCTTGTAGCATCAATTTGTCGAAGGTAAATTGTATTGGCTCTGATTTACTTCGTGGGTTTTGTATCAGTGCATTTCTAAAAGCTTTGAATGTATAACTGCTTTTTAGTTGTCTATTTTGCCATCATTTTCTTACAAATTGAAGTTTGATAATATGATATGGATGGGCTTCTGAGGTTTAACCTAAATAGCAACAAGGTCCAAACCAGAGTGTTCCAACCCTAATGCCACCAGAGCAAACAACCAACATATGAGCTTTTAATTAGGATGAACTGGCGTCAAAGCATAAAGGCATGTTTGCACGGGTTCAAGTTGAGAATTTGAACTTTGAGTTGGCATATTGACAAACAAAAAGATGTAAAGTATTTTTCATCAGAGTGTTGCATTTTTTTATGCGGAAGTGAATATGATGCAGATATGGGCATGTGTATCATAACCTCCAGTCGAGGCTGACAAAGACACTTATTCATGCTTTTCTTGACCCTTCCAAGGCGCTGACCCAGCATTATGGTGCCATCAGGGGCCTTTCTGCTCTTGGGCCTAGTGTGGTATGTTCTCCCATTCCTCCTCTTCCTTTCTCTCTGTCATGCTATTATGCACACACACATACGCATAGTGACTTAATTTTAAGGTTGGATATGGTTACATAATAAATGACTTTAATTGGACCACAATGGACCATATTACAAACTAATTAAGAATGCAAATTTATTTCAATCCTGGAATTTGGGCACAATCTACTTGTCTTACACCTTTAAGGTGCTGTTTCACCCTTTTCCATCTTCGGCTCTGTACATTAGCAGCACCAAAATATTAGCTCAAGTGCCTCTGTTTCCATTGATATTATGGACTTGGATCACAGGCCCTAATATTCTGGTTTGGGCTGTCTAATCTAAAACAAACACACCGGATCGAATTTTTGACATCATCAGCGGGTTCAATCTGGCGCATTCATTTTAGATCGTACAGTTCGGCCAGAATAGCATCCTGTGATCCACAGTCTGGTATAGAAAGGAAAGAAAAAGGCTACGGCACAGAAATGTCCTGAAGTTTTTGCCCTGTTTTAGACCCTAAAGTTTTATATTCTGGTTTGATATGACCTTTCTATCTTTTACCATTTTGGTTGCTACCATTACATTCTTTTTCTAAAGCTGGATAAAATTTTAGTCAATGCTGACATTTGAAATAATGTCATTTTGGTGTGCTTACTTTAGTGAAGAAATAAGTCGGCTCATTTCATGACACTGTTGATAAAGCTTTTAGTCCACATTCTGACTGAAATGGGATTGGAGGAAATAAAATGGTGCAAATCTGAGTGTTTGGGAGGCAAAATATGATTTGGGACTAGGAACCAAAGTGGGAGCTGCATGATGCTCGACGATCATTTGTGTAACTATACAGGAAGGAAAGAATACGAGAGAAACAGGAAATGAAATGGAGTCTTTGGGTAAATTAGTAATACAAAATAGTAGCAGAGGGTCATTTATCTGCTTCTCTCATTTCTTCTATTTATCTTAGTTTTAATTTTGTTTTATGGGTAGGTGAGACTTCTGATTTTACCAAACCTGGAGACATACATGCAACTACTGGATCCTGAGATGCAACTTGAGAAACAGAAGAATGAGTTGAAGCGAAAGGAGGCTTGGCGTGTCTATGGTTCCTTGTTGGTCGGTCTATTTTTTTTACTTACTATTTATAATACTTCTCATTATATTTGCATTTAGTACCAAATATTATCTGAGTATTGCAGAATAAGATTTGTAGATTATCACCGAAACCAATGTTTAATTCAAGCAAAAAGAAAAGGGGACTGCTTTACCTATATTTTAAATATCAGCTGACCTAGATAATATCAGGACAAGTTCATCAAGCACTATCTATAATTTCCTGGCTTGCTTATCAGTAAATTTCTACTGGGCGTAGCTTTTCCCAATTGTGGGCTGATCTTTCAATTTCCTCGTTCTTTTTGGGTCAGGTTGCAAAGCACCCAATTATGGATTACATCTTTTCTTTTGCATATTAAAACATTGGGGCAACTTCATGTGACCTTTTGGTTTTGGTGGTTGATCAATAATGTAATGTACATATGAGGGTGACCTTTTCTTATTGGGTTTTTGCAATTTTCATGGGTCATACTTTTAGTGTCATTTGCAGTTTGTGACCGCACTTTCTTTTTACTTTTGGGGCTAAACAGTATGCTTTGCAGGACATAGGGACATAACATTATAGCCTAGTAAGTATGGTGCTTTCTGTAAGTACTGTATAATACTTGGTAATAGGCAGGGTTGATTGATTACTTTCTGTATGTGTGTGATTTCAGCTTGCTGCAGGTAGTTGCTTGTATGATCGGCTATGGCTATTCCTGGATTGCTCTCCACCGAATCCAACCTTGGAAAACTAACAAAAGATTGCTCTTACCCACCTACCAAGTAAGCTAGTCACTTTCCACAGTTAAGTTCTGAAGGAAATTGAAATAATTTGAGCAGAAGCTTGCAGTTTTGGGTAGGTGTACCAACTTTGCACCAGTTCTAAACTCTTAGTTACATGTTAAGATATAAGTTGACAACCACAGACTTGTATTCTTCTTTGGGTTTCTTGTTTTCATATTTAGTTTGCAAGAACTAGATATAGCTAGACCCAACTATTACACACTGCCTACATGTCGATTAGTACCAGCTGGCAAATCTCAATTGAATGCAAAAGGTTCAACTGGTAGAAGCTGTGGTCAGGGTTGGTCTATTTATTATTATTGTTTTCAATTTAATTGATATATTTTGATATTTGATTAGGCAATGCTTATTTATTCTCAATTTAGATAACAAGAAAAGCAGTTCAACATTAAAACTCACATCAGCCTCCTACTAAGAAGCTTGCTGTCGACCCCACAGGGCAAACTCACAATTTCCTTCAACTGACGGGCCTGC